>JANBOK010000152.1:0-24453 GCA_027595805.1 Coemansia sp. Benny D160-2 | reverse complement strand
GTTCGAGTGCAGCTGCAAGGAGCTGGACGAGGTGTGCGCGATTGCCCGTCGTGCTGGGTCGCTTGGATCCCGGCTGACGGGTGCTGGGTGGGGCGGCTGCTCCGTGCATCTTGTCCATCAGCAAAACGTTGACAAGTTTGTCGATGCGCTAAATAGAGATTATTACGACAAGTATCATCCTAATCTGACTCCACAGCAGCGCAAAGATGCTACGTTTGTGGTTGTTCCCGGAACTGGAGCAGGAATCTATACATTTGAGGACTAGCCATGAAAAAAAGCCAGTCATCGTATGAAAATGCTTTTACGGTTAGCGAGAACAAGTACAGTTCTCCTTTTCACGTTATTTGTATTTTTATTAAAATTGTGTCACAGAATCCTGACATAGCAATATTACATGTGGTATTGGGACTATCAGCGTTCAAAAGAAACACCAGCTACTATTACTCACTCGTCTTCACTGGAGCAGAAGACTTGGAATGTCTACTGGCATAGCATAGCAACAATACTTGGCATCCCAGCTGCAGAAACCCCCAGATCAAGATAATCTCTAATGAAAGGAGAAATATATGGCATGTTTTCGTAGGTGAGTCGCTCGCACAGACACTGGATAGGCGTGCGTCCGCGCATGGACCTTGTCAGCCATTGCACGGCGTTCGGAGAATTTCGCAGAGCAGAGAATTTCATATAAGCGCTATCGTCCATCATCGCATGTGTGGCCAGACAACAGGCAGCAAATGTCCACACAATAGTAGGCTCCGTGTTTGCAACAATGAATTGAAATACATCCAGACGGGTCATGGCGTCGGTGCAGGCCATCATCAACAGATCATTCCACGATATCCGGTCCTGGCTGGCGGAGCTATGATCGACCAGAAACCCGACCGTGGCGGGTGTCGAGTGACTTAGAGCATACTCTAGGAGCGACCGTGCTGGTAGACTTATATTGCGCCGTGCAAGAAAACCGAGCAGATCCACCCTACTATCCATGGTCCAGGATGAGAGAATGGCCACATTAAAGCAACTCTCCTGCTGATACGCGCTCTGGATGTTCAATCCATTGTCCTCCAACCACTGAAGCATCCATACGTTAGGCCTGCTCTCCAAAATGGCACGAATATACTGCCCATTAAGCATGCACATGTCGAGACTCGAATGCCTAACAATCATCGATGCCAAGTCTACGTTGGGTCTTTCGCAAAGTAAAAGCTTCAAGTTTAGACATGGAGCAAGTGCATCAAAGAGCCTGGGACTATGTGATTTGAAAGCACGAATAAAGTTTTCAGATATCCAAGAATCCGATCCAACTAGCTTTGAAATAGGATCCAGGACTACGGCGGTTGTATGCAGGATGTCGTCAACGGCCGCTGGACAAAGCCTAACATTAGAGTTGCAAGCAAGGCTGCATATCCAACGACAACGGAACGATGTCAGGCTAATGATCGTGCGCACTGAGGCATTTCCCAGCGCATGCCACTGGGGTGGATCTGAATAAGCGATAATCCTGACCAAGACCGGTGTAGGCAGTCTATTCAGCGCAAACGGCCCTGTCGCGGCTGTATGCAAGGTGTTATTGGTGGTGGTGTCCATTGTCGAACCAAAAGATACGCGATGTGTTTTCGCCTTGGATGCCGGGATTCCCCCCTTTGCGTGTGTGAAAGAACGTTAGCGCTGAAAGCAATAACCTCCAAAAGGGTAGTAGTAAAATGAAGAAGAGAAAGGATGAGAAATACGAGTCAAAGAGAAAGAGAGAGCAATGGAGATGTCAGGGATCCTCAGTGCTAAAGCCTGCAAGACAGAGGCGCTTCTTTATAAGGCAAAAATGATGATGCAAAATGACAAAAGTGGATGAAAATAGTATGGTCACGGCGCTAACAACACCACAGGACAACAGCAGTAGTGTATACACGGGGTTCAATATTACCGGAACTCTCTACAGCGGGGCATATCGGTGTATGCCAATGAACGCAGGGCCCGGGTCTCAGGGGTTGGGCAACAGCCGGACAGAGTGAGCCCGTCTTTTTCATCTCTATTTTTGCTACCTATTGCATAGCGGGACGCGGAGTTGGTGAAAGGAATAAGTAACCAGTCAGTTATATGTGGGCTGGCCAATGGCCTGTCTGTCCTTTTCAGTACAATTTTAACTGTGTCTGGAAATAGTAGGAATAGCAACCAATTTACCACCAGACAGAGACGAGACGAGCGGATGTGAAATAGAGGAGAGATTCGGAGGTTTGAGGAATATAATAAAGATAAAAGTAGAAAATAGAAAGAAATAGGCATGTAGACTAAAAAGGAAAAGAACCAGAAAGGGAGGAGGACATCATTCCAATCGACAAGAAAGTGCCAAACCAGAGGCTGCCGCTTTCCTGAACGCTCACTTCTACTTCTTGATGTCGTTGAAGTAAGGATGAGCTAGCGCCTGTTTTGCGGATATGCGATGCGAGGGATCGTATGTGAGCATGCGCTTCAGGAGATCAATGCCGTCGGCGTCAAGCCCTGGGAGAAACGCAGCGAGGTTCTTTGGCTGCCACTTGGGGAAGCTGGGCTTGTAGTCTGGGAGCAGGGAGATGTCGGGCCATATCTCCTGGGTGGGGGTTCCGAGGATACGGAAGATCTTGAAGATTTCATCGATCTCGGAGTCGCCGGGAAACAGCGGCTTGCGCTTGACCATTTCAGCAAAGATGCAGCCCACAGACCACATGTCCATGCCAATGGAGTAGTGGCGTGAGCCCATAAGGATCTCGGGTGCCCGGTACCACAGAGTGACGACCTCGTGTGTGTAGACACGCAGAGGGACGCCAAAGGCGCGGCCAAGCCCAAAGTCGGCGATCTTCAGCATGCCCGACTGGTCGACAAGCAGATTCTGTGGCTTGAGGTCGCGATGCAGTGTGCGGTGCGAGTGGCAGAAGGCGATGCCCTTGACCAGCTGATGCATGTAGCTCTATTCTCGGCCAAGTAAGAAGGGGATAAAAAGAATGGAAGAAAGGGAATGGTTAGCGGCATCCGCACTTGGAACAAGCAGAATAAAGGCCAGCGCCAGCAATGGGCTGGCTTTCAGTGCAGCAGCAGTCTATACACAATACCTTGATTTGCGCTGGAGACAGGCCAGACGGGCCGACGCTGTCCATGTACTTTTTCAGATCAAGGTCCAAAAACTCGAACACCAGGTACAGCTTGGCGTCGTTGTAAACAATATCGAGCAATCTACACTGACAGACCAAAAGCCAAAAAAAGAACCCACCCATCTCAAAACAGGATGCAGACCAGCCACGATCCGAGAGAAAGACAATTAGCAAACATGTGGGCAGGTGGGTGAATCTTGGAGCTCCCCCTTCCCAGCCAGCATCATTGATAAGCCCAGAGCATATGGGCGACAGAGGCACCTAAGATATATCAGAGCCAGAGCAAGGGCAGAAGCAAGCACGCGATCGCTTCGCCTTGACTTCCTAGTAGATCAGCAGGCCATGTCACCAAGCAGGAACTGGGAAAGCAGGTGGGAGGGGGAGGCACAGTTGTTTACGATAAAAAGGATACGGTGTAATTATGCAAAAAGTAAACCATGGCATCCGTCTGCTGTCATGTAAAGAGAAGCAGAACAACTTGCCTGACAATGTTCTCGTGCTGGAGCTCCTTCAGCAGCGATATCTCCCGGATGGTGGTGGACGGCACGCCTTCGTCGTCAACCTCCAGACGGATTTTCTTCATTGCAACAATGCCTCCAGTCAGCAAGTCGCGCGCCTTGTACACCACGCCGTATGTGCCCTCGCCGACCTTGTCGAGCTTGATGTAGCGGGCGGAGCCGTTGCTGTCGCCCATGGGCATGTTTGGAGCAGACGGAGTGAATGTGAATTGCTCGAAAAAAAGGGCTGTGAGCGTGGAAGGTTATAAAGCGAATTTACAGAAAAAAAAACAAGGCTGCTGCAATTCAAGAGAGAGAAGGGCACCGTTTGCAGCGCCAGAAGAAAAGGCCAATAAGGTAAACAAAAGCCCAGCGGCTCGGCTGGGCAGTTCAGGGAAGACGGAAGACAGGCGGCGCGTGAGCCGAGAATAGCAGACTAGACGGCGTAGGGGTGGGTGTGGCCACAGCGCACAAGCAGGAAGCCAAAGACATCATCGCGACGAGCGAGACCAAAGTAGGAGTAAGCGGAGCCGTCGACAAGCAGGAGCTGGATGCCGTGGGACTTGCTGAAGCGGCTGGTTGACTTGCGGATGGCCACGACGGAGCTGAGAAGATGCGTGGAGACGCTGGAGCGGTGGCCGCCCATGATGCGCGAGCGGCGGAAGATGAAGCGGTCGGGCGTGACAAACAGCGTGCCGTACTTGCCCTGGTGCAGGCAGCGGAAGGCATAGAGCGAGTTCAGATCCACACCCTTGGCGGCGGGACGCGCGTCCTTGTTGCGCAGCCCACTCAGCTCGTTTGCCTCGCGCATCAGCTCCAGGCTTCCCGATGCGTCGCTGCTGGCCAGGCTCTCGGCCGACTCTGCCGTAAGGAGCCCGTCCAGCGATACGCGCTTGTCGCTTCTGCGCGCCTGTGGCTCCGACGCTGTCGGTGGAAGCGCACGCGGATCCGCGCTTGGCGGCACGCCGCGCAGGCTGTGCGACTGCATGGAGCGCCGTCTGCGCTCAGCTTCCAGGTCGTCGGGCTCCGGCGGCGCTAGCATTTCGGTGGCGGTCTTTGCCTCGCTTCCAGCGCTGCCGTGCGAGCTTCGCCTGCGGAGGATCTTGGACGACAGATCCTTTGCCCGCGACATCAGCGATCGCTCGGTGGTGGGCGACGATGCGCTTCCACTACCGCTTGTGCCGCTGCCGCCTTGAAGACTGGCGTCGGTGCGCGTGATGGCTGGCGGCTGGCGGTCGTTGGTGCGTGCCTGACCCAGCACATTCGCCTTCGTCTTCGCTTTTGTCTGCGAAACGGCTACCTTCTCGTCCTCAAAGCCGCCCAGCGTGTCGACTGAGAAGGCACGGGCCACCGGAAACACAAGGCCTGAAGTCTTCAACCACTCGCGCTCCTCAAAGTCCTTCATCATCGTCGGCAGACGCACGCTGTCGCCAGCGCCCAGACCGCCGTACTCTGTCTCATCAGCACCGACACCGACGCCGGCGTCAGCTACGCTCTTTGCCAGACGCTTGCCCAGAACCTCTAGCTTGCCGCTGGTGCCAGCAGATGTTTCATCATCAAGACGGTCTAGACAGGTTGAAGATGCAGTCTGAAGAATCGTTATTGGGTGATGGCGTGTCTTTGCCAGAGGATGGTAGGCAGACACCAGATCCGCTGCAATGGTGCCAACAAAGCGTCGCGCCTCTGCCGCAAGCGAGTCCGGACGGGCGGCGTCGTGGCAGACAGCGCACAGACCAGCAGCCTCCCTGTGGCAGGCGGAATGCGTATACAGCGTGTCCAGCGCCATCTCGACATCGGTGGGCGCGTGCCACAGGATCCAGTCGACGACCCACAGCATGCGGCGGTACCGCTCGTGCCGCAGCTGCAGCGGCGCCAGGAAGAAGAACTGCACGCCCACGCACACGCCAAGCAGCCGCTGGAACACGTGTGACGGAACCAGATACGTGGTCAGACCCATGCAGCTCAGTACAACCATGATTGAGCGTGACGCCCACGGGCGCTTCCATGTCGCGCAGTTCTTTGCGCGCTCCATCCAGTCGGCAACATCCGCCAGAATCAGGTGCACCTGCGCGCCCAGAGTTTCGCGCCATATCTCCCACAGCCGGTTGGCCACCAAGCCCTTGCCAAGTGTGCTAGACGATGCATCCTGCACAAATTTGCGTGGAATGATGCTTGTCTCGGGCCGCTCAAAGCCCAACCACTGGTACGCCTGGCTTGGCCGCAGCCGGTGGTAGGCAATGACAAACGCTGGCACCATTCACGCAAACATGCTGAGCATCCCCAGATACAGCAGCACAAAGTATCCCGCGCACCACCACGCCGTCTGTCGCGGATTGTCCCACCGCGCAAGCCTGTACAGCCACACCGCCAGCCGCTGATACGGCGCCGACACCTCCACCAGTCGCTGCAGCGTCAGCAGGAACCGATCCAGCTTGCACGGATCGTCGGAGCTGTGCCGGTAGTCAATCTTGTACCGGAGCTGCGTGTCTGCGTAGTGCTTCACCAGCCCACATCCGTACCCAATGTAGTCCACAGTCTCGTCCTTGCGCTTATAGTCGCTCTTACTGGGCCGTTGCGGGTTCTTGGGAATCCCCACGCGCGCCTCAGCCAGCTGCCGCTTGATGATCTCAAACGCCAGTCTGCGCTGCCGCTTTCTCTCGTGCTTCCGGTCGCCGTCGTTCTCGTCTGCCTCATATCCGTTGCCAATACCACTGCTGCCCACGCTGGCGATGCTGTCTGTGTATGCCCGTGGGTTGATGTATCCGACATGGTCGTCTAGCAGGCTTGAAAACGGCTGCTCGCCCATTCCCATCTGCTCCACCAGCCACGGCACATTGTACTCTTCCTCGTACTCGTCCGGCTCCAGAGGCATGTTGGGCCTTGCTGCTGCAGCCTCTTTCTCCTCCTTTTCCTCCCCGTCGTCCTCGTCCTCGTCCTCGCTGCTGCTACCCGACTCGCCACTGCCCCACATCCCGGGCGCCGGGTTGGATGTGTACGTTTCTGTGAACGTCGCCGTCGGCCCCAGCATTGTTGGCCGCTCCGTTTCGTCGCCTTTGTCATCTGCTGCATCCGTGTCTCGCCATGCTTCTGTTTGCTGCTCCTGACTGCCACCTTCTTTCTCGCCGTAGCTATCTGCGCTGGCCAAATCCGCTTCTTCAGCCGCTGCTGCTGCCTTTCGCATTGACTCGTTGCTATGTGATGATGGTTCAGTCGCATCATGGCCAATTGTGCCGTCTGTGCGCGCCTCGCTCCTCTTGCTTGGCCTGCTGTTCTGTGTGATCTGTGTGCTCTGTGTGCTCTGTGTGCTTTTGGCCGACTTCCCGTTCTGCTTTTCGATATTGCCACTGACCAGGGCCTCATTGTTGCCCTTTTCGTCAATGCCACTCCCGCTGCCGCTATCCTTTCGCGAATGATGACTATGGTGATGGTGGTTGTGTTGACGATGTTCGTGCTTCGAACTGTCGCTACCAATGTGTGGAAGCGACGTCCGGCGAAGCAGACTGTTTAGTTTGCTCATGATGCTGCTGCCGCCGCCTGACGACTGTCTTCGGTGTCGCATCCGCCCACCGTCGCTGCTGTGTCGGCCGCGTCCTGGGTCTCTGCCATCCTTTTGTTCCCCCGTGTTGGTGCCAGAATGCGCCATAAGATAAGATAAGAAGAAGAAAATAGAGGCGTGAAGCTACCTGTCTGTGCCAAGTTTCTTCTCTGTAATAAAAAGCTGAAGGAAGAAGAAAAAAAGACAATGGACGAGGGAGAACGAAAGATCCTTGAGAAGGGGGGTTTATTGCAAAATGGTTACAAAGTGGGGGGATGAGTGAGCGTGTTTCCTTAGTCTTGTTGCCGCGTAATGAACAAAAAGGAAGCGCAAGCTCCAATGCGAAAAAAAGGCCAAGGTTTCTTCTTTATGGTTGTGCAAAGAGCCTCTATTCTCTTCTTTTCTCCCTAAATTCGCACTATTTACTTTATTAAGAAAACCCACGCTTCCAGAAGAATGTAGCGAAAGAACAAAAGAACTCAATCCTCTTTCCTCAAAGATCAGGGGCAGCCAAAGGGCGAGACACTTTTGCCAGCAGCTGCTTTTCTTCTCCAGCATTGTGCGAGCGCACATGACCAATTGAATCCTGAAAGAGGAAGAAGAAAGGAACCGCTGGCCCAGCCCCACGCCTTGTGTTCTGCGCATGAATCAACTGGAGCTGCTCCGTTGTGCAAATACACTCCTCATTTCCCCAAGAACACAGGCGCTGATACGCCTCCAGGCTGTCTTTAGTATGCAATGGAGAGGACATCCTTGTTTAGTCGTGAGCTGACAGCCCTGCTGTAGCGCTGCGAAACCCCGGAGAATTCCGGCTGCCTGAGCCTACGGTCAAGAAGCGCAAGAATCCCAGCGTAGCGTGACTGCTTGCGCGACAGGACCCTTTTAAACGCAACGAGTCCCAGCCATGCTAGGTCCGTTGGCGGTATGTCTTTGTTGCCGCACTTTGTTCTGAGCAGTGTGAACACAAGCATTACTGCACCCTCAATGACATTGATAAGAAAGCCATCGTTGTTCCTGTGCACCAGCATCCGTCTGCATATCACATGGAACTTTTTGGCGCACAGCAGAAAGTTTTGGAACAGATTGATAATAACTGTTTGCCGCGAGTTGAAGGTGCTGTCCATATAGATCCGGTGTATCCGCGATCTCACCAAGGCAAGCATCTTCTGGCGCAGCGAAAACCCAGGCGATTTTGCTGCTCCAAGCCCGACTGTCCATCCGACCCCTGGGCCACTGGACTGCCGCCCGTAGTCAGCATAGATGTCCAGCGTGTGGCTATCAACAAGCATGCCACACCATGGAAACAGTCTTGTTGGCGCCTTCTGCACGGTGTATCCACCAAATGAATAGTCAAAGTTAACCAGCGTCTTGGTCTTGTTTATTTCGCAGCCATAGTCTGGAATCCCCTTGTACATGATATCCATAAACGCCGCCACCTGCGCCCTTTCGGTGGATACTACCAAAAAGTCATCGACGATCCGCAGAACAATTGTCTTCACCCGATCGATGACGCCATGCAGATGCTCGCACTCCATTTGTCCGTAGAAGAAATTGCACAGATGAGATGAAAGCACCGATCCCTGTGGAATGCCCCTTTTCTGCTGCAGCAGACCCTGGGCTGTTTTGACAGTGTTCTGTGTCACATGTTCTTCCATGAAATCGCCGATGGTCCGGATGTCGACAAACGCTGTTTCCGACAAGTCGCCAAACACAAGATGTCTTGTGTCCTTGGAAAGGCTGTTTGCGAGCCTCTCGAATGGTGCCGACTTGTTTGATGGCATTGCGTGCTTCAGATACGACTTTCGGTAACGTCCAAACGCCGGCGATAAAGTCCAGTACTTGCACACCGCATACTCTTCGTCCGGTAGCCTTTCGCGCATCAGATCCAGCAGCCTTCTCTGTGGGATCGTGTCGAATGCACGCCGGATGTCTACTTTTGCAATGTAAAACTCTGCGGATCCCCCATGTCTTGCCAGCGCCTTTGCTGCATTCTTGAATTTTCCAAGCTTGGCATACATGTCCTCGGGCCCAAAGACAGCAGAGCCAAACAGCTCTGGATGGCTCTTGCGTATGGAATTGAGCACAGATAGTGCGTCGGACAGCACCCTGTTGGTCGGCTGTATATGTATCTCCGTGTAGTCCTGACGCTGCTTGTTGCTGTTCGTGTGAGGCATCTTTCTCACAACGAACGACTGTCCGAGGTTTGCGATTGCGCGAAACCCGTTCCTTTTTGGCATCAGACGCATCCGAGAGTATCCAAATCTCTGGGGTCTTTTGCCATCTAACGCCGCTTGCTCCAGCGACTTTGGTTTGAACATGTCCGAAGCAAGACTTTTCCAGGCTTCGCGCGAAATGGTATTCCAGACATCGTTGCGAAAGTAAAACAGCTTGCTGCCGTGCAGCGACTCTTCGGTCGCATAAAAGAAAATTCGAACGAGCTGAAGCGCATATTCCGAAAGAATCCAGTGCACAACACATGCGTAGATGCTTGCCGCATTCGCTCTCCGTGGATCCAGCCACGCTGTGGCTTCACGATGCTTGAATTGGTGTAATATTCGTCCTAACAGCAAGTTATCATTGCGCCCCAAGAACACAAGCTCGCGCAGGGCTTTGTACAGCTGGCGATGGTTGTGTTTGCCGCCAATCATATCGCGTGGTATGACACTGCGCACGCACAGCTGTAGAAACGAAAAAACCTGTACATGCGTATTAGCCATGTCAACCGCGCTTGAATGTCCTTCCTTGTAGTCTGCAATCGGTCTACTCCGCTGAAAAGGAGTGCATCTCTCGCCTAGTGAATCACACGAGCATGAGCTACCGCGATCTGGGGACGTTGGCATGGCCAAAACCCCGTCCTGGCTATTGTCAAATATATTGTCAAATGTCGGGTGTGCTGCAGCACAATTCCTGTTTCTGAGCAATGTCCGGTCATTGTTCATAGCTACATCGACTGCTTCGTCGTCGCTATCAAACGGATTTTGGGAGATTGTGACAGCAGGTTGTGATGGGCTGGCACGGCCACCTTTCTCCTGCCATGCTGCTGGGCACATTCTAAACAGATGGAACCTATACTGAAACCTCCTGTGCAGCCTTAGCATTCGTTTACAAAGCAGCTGCAAGGCCTCTGAAGATGTTGGCACAAGATCGGGTACCAAAGCAAATATCTGCTTTACCACATCGTCGGCGGTCTCACACGTATTAAGAGGAAAGTCGGGCAATAGGTCCCACCTAACCTTGCCCCGAGCCAGCCGAGGTGAGCTGTACAACATCCTCCCGCGGTCAATGACAACCGCAGTCAAATTGGTTGACCCTTGCTTTCCAGCCGCATGCTTCTTTTTGCGGGCATCCTTTGTAAGAGTCTCGGTCACATCAGGAGATAATGAGGATACCCGAGAAATATTGCTAGCTTTGTCAATCTTTCTTCTTTTGGCAGTGCCTCTGTTCTGCGTCTCATCTGCTGAGGCGGCGGCAGCAGTAGTGAGTGTTGGGGGTTTCCTCTTTAGTAATCGGGTTGTGAGAATGGAGCTTATTATCGGAACATGTATCTTTTCCGGCGGTGGGGGCTCCAACTTTATCAACGGAGCTCCACATATCTGCTTGTAGTTGGAATTCCACAGCGGGATAAATATGCTGGTCTTTTGCAACAGAAACATAACTGCGTTTGTGCCAGTTCGATCTAGAAGCACCGTCCATCTGTGTTTGGCAAGCTCCGCCATTGACGAATTGATATTCCTGCTGGTCAGTTCTCGCATGCCCTTCACACAGTTGGTTGATCCGTCCTCGCAAAGACTGTAGCCCTGTGCAAGCATGTTTCGTTGCTGCCGTCTTTTTTTGTTCCCTGTCTCTAGCTGAATAGCCCACCTGATCACCTTCAACGCAGTGTCTGTAATGCTTTCAACGGGCTCGAGGAATGCAAGTCTCGTATTGATTCCCTGGTGACCAACCAGTGTCGTTTCCAAAAACAGCTTAAACTCTGAGCTATCGCTGCCCCTCATGCACTGGCCATTTGTAACGAGCGCGTCCATATACTCCTTGAGCGTCGAGACATGCGGGAACGATGACAGGAACGGCACACCATTCATTTTTCTTTCGAGTGAGCGAGAAGGCGGATTACCCAGACGTTCAATGGTCTGTACCGAATACCTTCTATATACAAAAAAGATACGATATTTATGTAGTCATGGAAACTCAAAGGACGAAAATACTGCTAGACATTCAAAATGCCTGTCTCAGACAAACAGCGGTGGCAGACAGCACCAGATGATAATGATGAAACTGATTTATTTGCCGGCTTCACTATGGGTTATCATCGACCAGCTCCCACAGTGGCAATAAACCGCGGTATAGCCTCGGTATCGGCGACATGGAAACTGACACAAACACAAACGCGCCAACGCAAAACATGCCACTTGTTCGCCACAGGCCCTCTCTTACATCATGTCACCAGCCTATTTGGAGCGGTCGGTACATCCAGCCTTCTGCCCAGGCTGAGGTCTTTGAGGCATGTATTTAAAATGAGAAAGTGGGAGCAGCAAGAGTAGTTCTGGATGTTTATAGCTCTGTGTGGTTGAAGATTGCGTTGCAAAACTCTGCAATTGGCCGCGGGTACCAGCAGTTAACCAGGTCCTCATGGAACCCAAGATGGCCACCATATTCCGTCAGAGCAAGTACCAGATGCGGATTAGTACGGAATGTTTCTCGCGGAATAAAGTCTTCAGGACACACAGGGTCGTCGAGTGCGGATATGGCAAGAAAGGGAATCCTAATGTGCGGCATAAATTGAGCGCTGCTGCACTTTGTGTAGTAATCTGTACTGTCTTTGTATCCAAACACGCGTGCAGTTATTAGGTCGTCAAACTGGCGTATCTTTGCTATCTTGCTAATCGCTTCGGCATTCAGCTCTACAGGGCCGGTTTCCATCATAGCGCGGTGGCGCTTGTAGAGATTCATCAGCCCAAGAAGCATTGCTGGCGTGTAAATGTGTCTGTTGCGGAAGGTTGGCCTCTCAATAGCGTCTGATGATGCCGCGAGATCAAACGGGTTGCACACCGATACGGCTGCCTTTAGAGGGCAGTCTGCACCTTGCTCGCCAACATACTTTGTAACCAGGTTCGCGCCCAGCGAGAACCCGACGCCAATGAGCTTTGACTGCGGGAATCGACTGTGAATGTGGTCCACCGCGAAGCTATAGTCTGACGTAAAGCCGCCGTTGTAAAGTATGTGGGTGGTGAGCTGAACACCGGCACAGCCACGGAAGTTTACCACCACGACCCGGAAACGATAGGGCTTGCTTGTTAGCTGTTTGACGGTTTTTTGGACATATGTCTCCCGGCTTCCTCCAGACAGCCCGTGCGACAAGATTACAATGGAGCAATTGTCCTCAGGCATCTCCTCAAAGGGTGGCGACCAGTCAAGGCCAATCGTGCCACCGTCCTGCGTTACAATCAGCTCACGGTCATATTTAACCATATTGAGCTTTCCAAACCGCTCCATGACTCCATTAAAGCACGTCTGAAAGTCTGCTGTTGGAAGCAGCGCAGAAGGCACAAAGCGTCCTTCTACAGGGTCGGACAGAGAAGGGCACTCGGCTGCGACAATGTCAGCAAGAGTGTTTTCTCCGTCAACATTGGCCGTTGTTGACGCATGGATCAGCTGGACCTGGCTGTTGTCGATGGTGCGTCTGCGTACCAGAACCGCCACACCCGCGGCAACCACGCCTGCAGTAACTGCCGAATTCGGTGCCATTTTCGAATGTGTTTGAAAATAGCAATAAAAATAGATAGAAAGTAGTTCCCCAAGATAAAGCAGAATAGAAAACGACATCCCCAATTGTTCGTTTCCACACAACCACAGTTCAAAATCCAGTGATCACCGCTGTATGCGCGCAAACGGTCGTCCATCTGCGGTGTTCTGCAAAAGGGCTTGAGTTTGGCCAATCCGTATTGTTTTACGGTTCCACCTTCAACAATCCTGGCTTACCAGAATAGCCGCTGTTAATCTACACTGGATACTGCTGGATTACGTAAAGCAGAAGCATTTCTCAGCACAAACGACCTGGTCTACCAACACCAATAGCTGCTCTCCGCCTGCGCAAATATTTATTTCGACAAGCGCAAAAAGAATACTATTTGGGTGTATACGTCCTTGTAAAATACATGCTGGCCGATGAATTACATTGCAACATCCAGCCCATCAAGATCCTTGCAGCTATTGATCCCAACGGACTTTGCAGACATTGCGTCGCCTTGCTGGCACGTTTTCTGCTGTGACTCTACCATCGCTCTAACAAAGCTTGAAAGCTGGCGTGGAAGCCATGCCGACAGCATCATTCCTTCGAAAAACGCGAGATGTCCGCCGTAACGCGTGTATGCCAGGATCAGATTTGGATTGTTTTCGATCTCATTGTATGGTACGGTTTCTTGACAACACATGGGGTCGTCCAGGGCGTTGAGAAACAGCATTGGTATCCGGATATCCTTAATACGATGCACACAGCTTCCACTTGAATTTAGCTCCTTGACGGAGCTGTATCCAAACACTTTTGCCGTGTATGCCTCGTTAAACTCGTTAATGTTGCGTGATTCCATGATGCGAGCCGGGTCCAGATCTGCGTTTCCAGCCATAATCACCTTTTCATTATCTGCAAAGAGTGATACAAGCGAACGTGTCAACGCCGCAGCATAAAGATAGCGATTTTTAAGCGTCGGCCTGCACATCTCTTCCACCGTTTTGTCAATGTCGTATGGATTGCACACCGATGCGGCTGCAAAAAACTTGCAACTGCTGCTTTCTTCGCCAATGTATTTTGTGAGTATGTTGGCGCCAAGTGAGAACCCAAGGCCAAATAACGGAGCATTTGGTGTCTCCTTTGACACGTACTTTACAAACTCTCGCAGGTCGCTTGTCATACCACCGTGAAAGGCCTTTGGTGTTTTCAAGTCAACGCCGTTGCAGCCGCGGCTGTGAACAACAACCACCTGGCATGCGCAGTTATCTTGTATGATGCTGTGAATGAATGACCGTGCATAGTAGTCAAAGCTTGTTCCAGCAATTCCTGGTATTAAGATAATGAGCGGTGCATCTGGTGCAACGCTTTTCCTGGGGAATGCCCAGTCCATTGCGGCCTTTCCGCCGTCTGAAAACTCGAATATCTGCCGTTCATAATCAACCGGACATCCTGCGGGCTTGTAGTGCTGGGTGTATAGGTATATTGTCTGCATATCACCATGAGGCAAAAGCCATGACGGAAAGTAGAACGCCTTGTCAGGGTCAGCAAGCGTTGGGCACTTCTCTCTGATGTATTCGCTGAAAGCCCGTTTGTCGATCTGTGGTTGCTTTTCTGTTGCTGCATGGGTTAGACGTACACGGAACCGTGAGCGTGGAAGTAATGAAAGCAAACCCATTGCAGGGGGTGGTGACAGTGTGCTTGTTAGCCTAGTCTGAGAACTGTCCGGCTGTCTTCAATATTAACCGTCAACGACTATACGGCAAACGATAGGGACATGTGGTTTTGGCAGAGGAAAGTGGGAAATCACTAGCAATAACATGAAAACAAAACATTTTCTAAAAAGAAAAGAAAACAGGGCCAGGAGCTGGTCGCTTGCTGAAATATAAATGAAATGTAAGAAACAATTATGCAAACTTGGCTCTGGTGAGGATAATGTGTCTGCTTTGGCGCATCAAAACAAAGCTTTCGTCCTCTCATTCTTTTAATCTTTTTTACTTTTAAATGGCTTGTGGATGCATACACAACAGCCTCCATTTTTCATTTATCCTTTTCCTTCTACATTTTAGTAAACAGCTGAGATGTAGATGAATACAACTTAAGAACCAACGCTACTACCAGACAATGTCTATCTGCTCTAATGAATCCTTATTAGCAACAAATACGTTTTAAGGCTGACCAGAACTGAGTGACAAACAATACACTTTCAGCTCTCTTCACCCTTTTTGCCGCTGCCCACGCCTTTATTATTCCCTCATTGTTTTGTATTTAGTTTGGGCTTGCTCACCAGATGCCACGCTGTGTCTCCTGGAACCTTTGGCAGGTATGCCGCATATGCCTACACAGGTATTTACAGGCAGATTAATGTTGTGTGCTTGCAAGCAAATTTACAATAGATGGCCAAAATAGGTTTTGTAGGTGTTGGATGCCGGAATGACACAATGTGTCAAGCCACATCCTCATCCAAAAACGCACTCTTGTATAGCCACTTTTTTCTTTGAACCCTGCTGTTGAATAAAAAGATAACTGACATAAAAAAGCTGTATATAATCATTTGCATCAGCTCCTGACAAATCCATTGGCTTATTGTATGCATACGACAACGTGGCATATGTTAGTGTTGTTGTTAAGGGCTTGTAAATAAGGAGTTAACCATTGCGTACATGTCATTTCAGTGTGTTGTAATGCCCAAGCATAGACTCAAAAAACTCGATAACCGGGTGTTCAATCCAAGAAGTTGGCCAAATACCACCCATATACCCAATATGTCCGCCATGCTCGGTCAGTGCAAGAACAATGTTTGGGTTGGTAAGAAACTTTTCAAATGGAATGAGTGTTTTAATGCAGATTGGATCGTCCAAAGAGTTTAAGAATAACACCGGGATTTTAATGTCATCCATGTAGTTTTTGCAGCTTGAGTAATCTAAGAGATCCTTTGCAGAGGAATAGCCGAATGCCTTGCGCGTCATTTCCTCAGTGAACTCCAGTATGCCGGAAGACTTTGCTATTTTCTTGGCATCCATGCTCGCTGGGATCTTAAGAATCTGACTCTGGTTGCTTTTGAATGCATTCTTCAGAAAATTGAGGATTGCCATGTCATATACTCTGCTAAATCTAAAGCGCTGTGAGTCAAGGTGGTTGATGACCTTGTACATGTCATATGGGCATCCGACGATAATACCTGCGGTTAGCGGGCACTGTTCGCCCTCCTCGCCAATATACTTTGTCATAATATTTGCTCCCATTGAGAACGACAGACCAAGAAGTGGGCTCTTTGGAAAACGACTGTGGATACTCTGGATCACCTCACGATAATCGTCGGTTAAGCCGCAGTGAAATGGTGTTGGCGATGTTTGCTTAAACCCGCTGCCTACAAACCTCAACATGAACACGTTATTTGTATAGATAAGTATATGTGCTGTTATGTTATTATATGTTTGATCATCTATTGTGTTTTTTGCTTACATCCACGGCTCTGCACAACCACCGTGCTATACTGATGTTTGATGGCTTCTTCGTAGCATTTCCGCACATAGAAATCATTGCTCGTGCCTGTTACGCCTGACAATATTGTCATAATCGGTCGTTTGTCATGGTCATCGCAAAGAGCCCAGTCCAAAGGTGCGGTTCCGCCATCTGAGAATTTGAATATCTCGCGAGTGAACTTTGGGCTCAGAAGGCTCTGAACATGATAGATATAGTAACCGCAGAATGCAAAAGTCGTCTGCGCATGGCCGCCAGGCACAAACGGCGTCTGCTGAAACTTTGCCCCCTTTGCCAGGCTGGGACACTCGTCGTGGATTATGTTTGCCAGATGCTTTTTCTTGTCGTCCTTGCTCTGCATAGGCTCTGGCGCGTGAAAAAGCTCTATTTCGTACATATTTTCTTCTTATGTTGACTAGTTACGCAGTTTATTTACTCGTGTAGATCCGCTGTAAAATAAAACCTAGGAAATTATTGCCTCATATGATCATGGAAGAGCAAAAAAAAACAAGTGTTTCCGAGAGCGGCTGGAGGCCGAGACAGAAACAGAACACATTATATTCTAATGCCACTCACCCTGGCAGACATGCTATGTATTCTTGTTGCTACTGACCGTAAGCTGCATTTACAATTTTACGTTGCAGTAAACCACACTTTACCGCCACACAGGAGAAAAAAAACATATCATCGCTTTACTTTGACAAACACACCTTGCCCTTTCATGATCCATGTCTCTCTTTCTGCAGATTCTGCCTGATGGATTTAAAGGCGTTGGAGGATCAGAAAACGAGATGAGTCAGAAGCGATGGCAAAAGGAAAGCACTGGAAATGACGATATTTAATTGTATCTGAATAGATTAGAATGGGAGCGCCGCAGTCGCCGGTATTCCTTTCTGGTCAATTCTCTTGTAGACGGGAAAAGGAAAACACGAATCTCAAATAAAAAAACTCTCCCACTCCCTTCTTTGTCGTTAAAGGTCCTGCTTTCCTTTTCCTTCGTATTGTCGAAAACCATTTTATTTTGCTATTTCTTCGCTTCTAGCCTGTTTTCTTTTACTTTTTGCCATTACCAGTGAGCATAGCTAGAAATGGATAACCTCATCTCCAAATTCGAGTTACTCGGCCTTGCGCCTGTAAAGGCAAAGGAGGCAGCAGGTAACAAGAAGCTTGCCCCAACCCTAAGCAGCATCATTGATGCCACGGGCAAAACGGACTTTGACAAGTCAACGGGTATGCTTCTCTACACGCTGGCAACAACCGTGAGCAAGGATAAGACTCCCCACGCAGACTATGTTGCTAGGGCGATCTCTGCTGGCCGTGTTGCCTCGGCTGAACAGCTTTCTGCAGCAACAAGATTCTGCACGAAAAACAATCCAGCAGAGAATGAACAGAGCTTTGATGAAGCCTGCGGAGTGGGTGTGGTGGTCAGTGAGCAGGATATTGCTGATCAGATCCGTAGTGCCATTAATGATGTAAAGGACACGCTGCTGCAGGAGCGTTATCGCGGCCAGGGCAAGGTGCTTGGCATCGTCAAGAAGCTTCCTGACCTGCGATGGGCCGATTCGGGCAAGGTGAAGAGCGAGTTTGACGCCCAGATTCTTGCTCTGCTTGGCCCCAAGGATGAGCGCGATGACCCAGCCGCCGCAAAAAAGGCTGCTGCTGCTGCCAAGAAAGCCGACTCGGCAGCAACGAGGGCACACGTTTCCTCGGCAAAGGAGACGCCAGAGCCCAAGAAATGGGAGCCAGCTTCGCTCGAGGGCATGTTTGCTGAGGGAGATATCAGTCGTCTGCACAAGCCCGGAGAGAACCCCCAGATCCACCCACGGCTGGTGGAGCAGCATCTACGCGCAACAGAGGGTAAGGTGATTACGCGCTTCCCACCAGAGCCCAACGGATACCTACACATTGGACACGCCAAAGCCATCAATGTAAACTTTGGGTATGCACGCGCCCACGGCGGAACGTGCAATCTGCGCTACGACGACACAAATCCAGAGACCGAAGAGCAAGAGTATGTGGACTCGATTCTTGAGACCGTGCGCTGGCTTGGGTTTGAACCGGATAAGATCCTGTACTCGTCCGACTACTTCCAAGAGCTGTATGAGCTTGCGGTCAGACTTATCGAGAAGGGGCTGGGCTTCATATGCCACTGCACGAAGGAGGAGATGAAGAAGAACCGTGGCGGCGAGGAAAGAGGGCCGCGTGTGGCGTGCCAGCACAGAGACCGCCCGATTGCCGAGTCTCTTGCAGAGTTCCAGAAGATGAAGGAGGGTCGCTATGCGCCGCATGAGGCTACGTTGCGCATGAAGATGGATTTGGAGGATGGCAACCCGCAGATGTGGGATCCAATTGCATACCGCATTCTTTACTCTACTCATTACCGCACAGGCAATGAATGGTGCATCTATCCGACATACGACTTTGCCCACTGCCTATGCGACTCCATTGAGAACATTACCCACTCGCTGTGCACGACTGAGTTTATTCTAGCGCGCCAGTCATACTATTGGCTTTGTGATGCGGTGGACGTCTACAAGCCTGTCCAGTGGGAATATGGCCGCTTGAGCGTTACCAACACTGTGCTCTCCAAGCGCAAGCTGCTGAAGCTGCGCGAAAAGGGATTTATCATGTCTCTTGACGACCCGCGGCTCTATTCTCTCCCAGCACTCCGTCGCCGTGGAGTCCCACCGCAGGCCATAAATGCGTTTGTGCGCGAACTCGGAGTAACGACGGCAAAAGCAACTATCGATGTTGTTCGTTTGGAAAACCACATTCGTGACTGTCTCAACGAAATTGCGCCACGTGTAATGGCCGTCATAAACCCCGTGAAGGTTGTGCTGGAGAATCTCCCTGAAGCGCACTTTGAGGAGATTGAGCTACCATTCAAGCCGCGCGACAGCTCCTTTGGAACACACAAGGTTCCTTTCACTCGCGTGCTGTACATTGATGCATCAGATTTCCGCGAGGAGGACTCTGCGGACTACTATCGATTGGCGCCAAACAAGACAGTTGGATTGCAGGGAATCACACACCCGATTGTCTGCACGGATGTGCGCAGAAATGCCGATGGCTCGATTGCAGAGCTTGTTTGCCGCTACCTTAACGAGGGAAAGCAGCAGAAGGCAAAGACCTATATCCAGTGGGTTGCCGACTGCCCCAAGGCCGGATCGCCTGTGCGTCTTGACGAGGTTAGGACCTTTGGTCAACTGTTTAAGCATGCCGATCCCAGCGACGAGTCCATTGTCCCCGGTGGCTATCTTTCCGATGTGAATACAGATTCGCTGAAGATTGTCAAGGGCGCGCTTGTCGAGACGGGTTTCTGGGAAGCTATCAAGAGATATGCAGCGACTGCTGCGGGCAAAGAAGAGCTTGGAAAGCACAACGTGGAGAGCATCAGAGTCCAGTTCATGCGTATTGGCTACTTTACATTGGACAAGGACAGCAAGCTTTCTGTGTCGGATATTGAAGGCGACAATTCCGGCAAGACCAAGCTTGTGGTGAACCGCATTGTGACTCTAAAGGAGGATTCAAAGAAGGAGGCATAAGAGAGCCGCTGCATTTGGTAGACCCAAGCGGGGGAGTATTTTATACAATAACAAAGAATTAAATGATTTTGTCAAGTGCTGCAATGTTCTCAATATTGCAAAGAGGCTTGCGTTTGGAAAGTATTGTGTCCCAAAGAAGAGCGTATTTGCACTGTGATAGGTGCTTCTCTCAAAGTATTCTTGCCAGCTGGCGCAAGTCTGTTTTTAATGTTTCTTGCGGTAAAGCTATTAATGGATTTATACATGTTTTAATTTTACATGTATTGTTTTCTATCTCCTATCTTTGTTTTTATGGCCATGCTCATGTGTGAAAACCAGCAACCAGCGCCCAGCACAAACACGCTGCACTTCTAATCGCTCTAACCTGGCATATCGATTGCTACAGAAATACTCTATTAACACAGACTATATTGCATGGACAAATACCATGTGTAATCGCTATGCTATAACATTCGGCATCTTTCAATACTAAAGTAAACGCTTCACACCCATTAAAGTAGCTTGTTATTATTTACTGGTGATAAAAACGATAATAATGGCGGCAAGGTCAACGTTTCCATCTAAATAGCATGTATTTCTAATGAATAATGATTGAATGGCAATAAATTGTGCTTTCGCAGTTGAAGCTTTAAGCGTGGACGGACTGGAGAATCCTATGCTTTGTTGGATACAGGGGCTAGAGAGTCTTTTGCGCGTGCTCAACATTGGGACAGGAGAATTCCGAGTTGTTATAGAAATATGCAAAGAGACGTTGCTTTCAGAAAAGTCATACCATAGTATGAAATAATTACATGGAGGCAATTCTATGGAATAAAATTTTGCTTGGCAATTTGTAATTTTTTTTACCTCCCCTTCACCTCTGTTGTTTTGTTTTGTTTTTGTTTTTATCTTGTCTTTCATATTAAGCAAAATTACAGCTCGCGTTGGGCCGGGAGAAAAGAGTGTTGAGCATTTCGTTTCCTGATATCTTTTAGGCATCCATGACAGCAAAGCGGGTTATTAAGCTTGCATTGTTTAGCGGCAGTGTTTTTGCAACCGGGGATACCATTGCACAGCATCTTGATCTGTGGTCAGGTGGTCTACAAAGCGACAGGAGTAAGACAACGACGGGGGATCGGTCTGGATTCGGCTCCGATGCAGCGAAAGGGGGTATCTCCGGATATAATCCAGCACAGACGCTAAGGTTTTTTGTTTACGGCTGCATGTTTGCGCCAGTGTCATACAAATGGCATGCCTTTCTCAACACTCGGTTTCCTCTAATCAAGCCCACAACCGAGGTGGAAAAACTGCTCTCGCTTAGACATGTGGCTTCAAGCAGGGTTGGAACAGTGCTGAAGCGTGTGGCAGTGGACCAGACAGTCTTTGCACCACTTGCTACTGGCGCCTTTATAGTGGGCATGGGTGTGCTTGAGGGACAAGGCCCGGATGCATTACTTGAGAGGATCCGACTGCAGTACCCAAAATTCCTGCTTGCCGGATACGTGGTGTGGCCAGCAGCACAACTTGTGAATTTTAGTCTTGTTCCGCTTGCATACCGTGTTCCGTTTGGCAGTGTTGTCAGCTTGTTTTGGAACACGTATTTGAGTTGGGAAAATGCTCGGACTAGACGCCAGCAGATGGCATTGCATGGCAGCCAGTCTCCAGTGGGTAGTTCACAAGCATCATCCGTGGATAGCCCCGCTTAGTTCTGTCCGCTATCCTACAGGACAGAGGGGGGAGCTTACTCTCTTGTTTATTAGCTGATAAGATTGAAGATTTGGTTGAGTACATGTGCTATTTTTTATAGATGTTAGAAAGGGCTATAATCATTAAAAAGAACTTTCATTCGGCCAGAAAAACAATCGCATATTTAGAATTGTGTATACAATATTAACAAAAAGACAACAACCATATGCCAGTACATTTTACATGCCTGTGAATATACTCTACTGCTTATGTCTTGCGGATCTCCATGCAACAGCACACACGGATCAATATATTGCTTATATGCATACGACCCCTGCAAAAGTGAATGGCGGTTGGAACCAAACGGAACCATTCCAACCGGGCAAGCTGATCATTGCTCTTTCGGTGAATACCTTTTCAGCGCAGGCGGTCCAAACTGCCATCACCTCTTTTCCATTTTTCTATAAGCTTTTTGGTTACTAGTATGCTTCCAATCGGCTGACGATTGGGGCTCTCGATGTAGACCCAATAGACCCGATTGATAATAAAACAGCTTCTTTTGAAAAGGGAGAAAATGCATGACTTTTTTGTTTTCGGGATTACATGAGATTGACATTCGCATATGGAAACACATCATGCTCCAGAAGCTTTTTGCCGTCGTTATCAAAATGAAACGGCGAATAGCATTTTTCACAAAAGTAGCATGGGCTCATTCCGCTGTGGAAGTCGTTTTTCGTGACATACTGCGCTGGGTATGCCGAGCACATGCGACACTTGTGCCGCATATGGCGTGTGCGGAAAATCTGCTTTGGATAGTTCTCGACAAACTGATCGTCCTTGGGCCCCAGCAGCCGCAGGTCCGTAAACATCATCACATGCTCGCAGTCACCTTGGTGCACAAAAAGATACGGCTGTCTCAGCCGAATCGACAGATCAAGGAACCGTGCGCCATCCATCAGCCGCGACTGCAGCCCTTGTAGCCGTGGATTGTTGGTTTGCCGCTCTGGATCGTTTGCCCACTCCATGATCACACGACTATAATCGGTGGCCGTTGGCGACCGCATATCGTTGTAGAATGTCTTTTCAATAAAAAAGTAGCTCGAGCTCACCTTTTTATCTTTTGTGTTCTCAATCTGCTCATCGCGATGCGAAAAAAGAAAGTCTGATATACAGTAGAACGCGTCGCGGAGAACAGTTAGATTCTGCGATCCAAGTACAAGATACTCTTCCATCTTTGACGTTGATGATCGGGTGTTGTAAAAGCAAACGCTAAGTAGCACTTCATCGTCTACAACTGGCGTGGCATTAGGTACAGGCCCAGGCTGCACACGGTTTGTCATAAAGTTCACCTCAAGCCGATACTTTGGAGGAATCATGCGACGATTGGCTTTGCGCAGCGAAGCGAGAGTTGACTCGTCAAGCAGGTCCTTAACTTTTCGAAACTTGTTCTCAAGCTCAGATACCCCAGCTGGCTCTTCAACGCGAGTGCGCTGCTTCACAACACGTTTTGTCTCCTCTTCTACATCAGTGCTTCGAGCAAACCCGCTGCTTGCAATTGCTTGCTTTAGCATCTCCTCGGTTATTCCTTTTGGCAGCTCCGATACGGGCGTAAATAGAGTAATCTCCTCGGGCTTTCTGGTGCGGCTTTTGAATGCCGATGAGATAGACACAACCTGGTTTTCGCTTGTATAATCCCCGCTATTGCGGTCTGTTCCGTCATCTTCATCTTCATCCGCAGAAGATTCATGCATTTCAGAGCCATCACTGTCAGTCTCGCTTTCCTGGTTATAAGTCTCTGCCGCCGCTCCTAGGGCTTTGGTAACGTACTTTTCCGTACCGCTGCCGTCGGTTTCCTTTTCGCCCTTGCCATTGTCTAACCGCTTATGGCTGGAATCCTGAGCTCCACGCTTTGCATCGTCTCCACCAGGCGTCTCTACGCGATAGATCTTCTCAACAAACTCAATATTTTCGCGTTCTTCCTCCCTTTGTTCAGACTCACCGTCCACAGCGTGCTCAACGGCACTCGATCCGCCAGCAAGCCTTGCCAGTGCATCTTCAACAGTCGTCGCGTCGATATCCATTGCTTGTGAGCCTAGCTCATCTCCATCTCTACCAGCATCCACAGACAATAGCATACTATTGTCAATAGTCACGCCGTCGTTTGCACCTCCAACCTCAGCCCTAGCAAAAGCACCGTCTCCTTCCTCACTAGCATCGTCTGTCTCTTTAAACCCGTTTTGGATAGAATCCTGGCCTAACGAATTCAATTCTTGTTGAGCAACGGCATTGCTTTGACGCGTCTTTCCAGACTTTGCTGCCTCCTCGCGTTTTTTCTGTAAGAGCTCGCGCTCGGTTGCTTCGTTAAACTCGCGGTGCTGACGAAGCATGTGAAATAGTGTTGGATTTACAAAAGCAGCATTTGAAAAGCACAGGTCATCGTCTATGCGACAACGGTCAGCAACCTCTGCCTTTGCTCCCTCTGACCACTCTGATTGAGCATTGAACAGCCCATGATCCTTTTGGCTCCTTACAAGGCCTGCAAACTTGTCGCGAAACTCGCGAACATTGATGAGCTCCGAAGGTGCCATTGTTTTAAATCTGTTCCGCTGGGTGGATTACTTTTGCAAAATAGAAAATCGTTTTACTTCTTTCTCCAGAAATAGACACGCGTGGCAAGCAAAAGAAAAATAAATAAGGTTTAAAAATACGTTGTACCCGTTTTGAAGGTGGCGTTGAAAAAGAGAGAAGTGAATAAACAAGGATAAATGTCCAATTTGCAATGAAATACTTTGTTGAAAACACACACGCTTTAGAATTGGCCAAAGATCATTGGACAGAAAATCAGAAGATCGTACTGGAAATTTAATCAACCACTGTGATA
>JANBOK010000151.1:0-24623 GCA_027595805.1 Coemansia sp. Benny D160-2 | reverse complement strand
ATTTGTTCACCCAATGTGTGGGCATTTTTTGCTTGTCTTTGCGGCATAGTGCTTTGTGAACGCGATGCACGCGTTTGCTAACAAACATACGTGTGCTGCGCTGTCTATTCTTTTCCTTTTCGCAATGTGAAACTCTCCTTCAGGGACAGGTTGCAAGCATCATCAAAACAAGAATGACGTTTGCAAAAAAAGGGCTGGCAGTACATGTATATTTGCGGTGGCTTGCACTTGCCAATATGTTGGCTATGCGCCATGTGGCTTTATTGTGTCTTTTATTGGAAATGCATTTTTGCTTTTATTGGCATTTCTATATTTTGTTTGCTCTCCCTCTTCATTCTTCTCTTTCTTTTTTGCTGCTTGTGCAATATTCCAGCATTGTTGGAAGATGAGGATCAACCTATATTGTAGTGGAGTATATTTATAGAAACGCTGACATGTCTCAATACCATGAAAACGCCTTACTAATTCTGTCTCTGTTTCGAGTGTAATCTGTAGCAATGGGATTCCGTCTGGCAATTGCAATGGGCTACCACCACCTTGACGACAAGCTCCGTGCTGGTCCTATGCAAAGCACGGCCGAGATTACAAGACGTGAGGAATGCAGACGGGCCTTTTGGGGTGCTTTCCTTCTCGATCGGTATATTGCAATTGGTGGCGGCAAGGCGCTGGGTATCAATGATCACGATATATCCGTCCTGCTGCCTTTGCGTGAGGAAGATTGGAAACTGCCTGGCGTTGCGCCACCTCCCTCGACACTGGAGTTTTTCAAGCCTGTTAATCTTCAGCCATTAGTAGTAGCAACGTCTGGTTTAGACACGGAAAGCAGCTCTGCTTCATCTGAGCGGCAGATGGAGAACATAAGCCTGATTGATGCGAGACGCAACAGCACGGATCTCTGTATGATGCACAGAAGCCCTGCAGAAACAAGTAGCAGCGACAGTCCATTGGTAGGCGCCTTTTCTTCTAGCCGGCACAGCACGCCCACATTGGCGAAAGGATGGGATGCCCGTGCGAACGACGCCAGCGCACTCAGTAGTTTTGTCAAGCTCATGGCGGTTATTGGCCAGGTCGCCCAGCATGTCAACAGTTCAAAGGTACACACTTCAAGCAATGAGAGTGGAAGCAGTGGCAATGGCTCGATGGAATGCGAGAACACAGCACATGCGGCGGAAAAGCCTACCAAGCGCTCACATGCGTTAAATGCGGCCTTGTTGCGTTGGAAAGAGGAGCTGCCGATATCCTTGTCATATTACGAAGCAAAGTCGTCGGAGACAACTCCCGAACTTTCCGTATTTATCTCGTGTATGCATGCCATCTACCATGGCGCAGTAATAATGCTGAACCGCGAAAATATGAGTCTGCTGCGCGACCTCCCTGGTCAACTCGATGTCTCTTCAAACCTTGCAATCCGCTCACTTGAGCGGTGCAGAGTAGCCGCTATGCAGATAGTCGAGATTTCGCATCACATTTGCTCGCTGCCGACCACAATGACAAACGCACTACTTCCCTGGGCGCTGTTTCAGGCTGGAACGCTGTTAATTCACTTTATGATTGCCGGCAGCACGCCTCAGGCGCAAGAAGAGGCACGTGCAGCCATTCTGTCTCTGGATTGTGCTTTGCGTGACGATCTTTCACGGTACTGGAATGTTTCGGCAAAATACCATCTCGTGTTAAGCAACATGGTCAAGGCATGGGAGAGGACAAGAAACTCAACACCCAACATGGCCTCAATTCAGATGTGCGATATGCGGTCGCAGCCTCAACGGCACCAGAATCAGACGCTGCAAGGACAAGTTCAGAATAGCTCTGGATTTGCCGAACCTGCTACTGATCTATATTCGGATGGCATTGGGAATATCCCGCTTCCACTGCAAATGCAATTGTGTATGCAGCTACCAACTCAAGATCCAACGGAACCTCAGCAAGGAGCTAGTAGTGGACAGTATGTCGGTTCCGCGGGTACTGAAAGAGCATTTACTGCGCTTATGAAACCATATAGCACTGCAAATGCAAATGCGATGGGTGATCCAGGTGCGCGTTTAGATACTGCCCTTGTTGACGACACGAACAAAAAGCAGACGCAACAACAACAACAACAACAACCACCACAACAGCAAGGGGGCTTGAATGCATCACTCTCCAATTTCTTGTTTACCTCGAACACTGCACAGGACTCCATGAACACATTAAACGAGTTCTTTTCGCAGCTGTCCCAGGAGCAAGTTCGCCAAATCACGGAGGGTTTGCAGGCATACTCGGTGCAAAACAGTCGTGGCCAAGGTCTAGTTGCAAACCCGTTTACAAATATGTCAGGAATGCCTAGAGCCGCTACCACTGGCAATGCGGTGTTTGGGCTTGACCAAATGGCTCCCTCGCTTTTTACATCGGATAGCGCAATGGCTCTTACCAATGCTGCTGTTCGGTCTATGCATACTTCATCTGGACCATCGAGCAGCAATAACATAGAAATTGCTGGTAATGGTCTCAATCGGCTCCAGGACCGGCGCGGGTCTATTCCCATTAGCAGCAATGGCAATCTATTTACAACGCCTGGAGTCATGCCGCTGGCTTCACAAGCTCACACTAACCAGTCGCCGCCTTCCGGTGCAACAAGCGCAACGACTGGCATATCGTTGGGATCTGAAATACCACAAGTCCGTGGCGATAGCATTGTAACCGCCGATATGCTTGATCCGTTGCTATTTAACCCAATGACGCCCTTTCTGCAGGAAATGCAGTTGTTCAACGATCCATCATCAGTCCAGCGGTCTTCCCAGCGACAGCAACAACAACAACAAGGTCATAATCCTACCGCGACTGCAGGCAGCGTTAACAACGGTACTGCAGCTGGAACATTTGGCAATTCAAACATGCAGCCTCACTGCTAGATGTCGGAGTATACTCTATCTCTTTTTCATAGCATAGATTGGATGTTGCTCTCATTTAAAGCAACACTTTAGCTCCATTCCTTTAACTTACTATTTCCTTTTTGGAGTCTAATTCCTTTGATTTAGTTTTTTCTTTGTTACATACTACGTGTCATTTACTTTTATTATAGCTTTTTTCTAACATTTTCTGACATGCTTGTTCAATAATGACTATTTGACATGCCATTTAATTACTACAGCTACTATAAGACGCACCTGATGACAAATTCCAATTTTTAATTAAAAGACGAAGGTCACACATTTAACGTTGAGAGTTTGCCTAAAAAATAAAAAAAGTACATTGCCTGTAAACTGGGCAAGAAAAAACGGCTGATAGTTTACTGACTGGAGTTTTCATTACAGAAAGTAATGAATTCTGATGTTATCCGAATTAAAGCTCATAAAGTCACCAATGTATCCTAAAATTAGATTAAATGCCTACTCTTTAACAGCTTTTTAATAAAACATCTGGTAATCGTCCCGTGAGCTTTATAGCTGGTGAAGGAAATATTAATGTTTGCAATTTCAAAATAATATGACATGGTTGAATATTTCTGGCATATAAAGTGCAAACGTGGCCGTGCACGACCAACCACCGCTATTATTTGTTCTTTAGTTGACACATCATTTTTCTCATACTTTTCTATCAATAATAAATTACCATCAAGAATGTCTATTACATTGACAGACCAGCAAATATCAAGAGCAGGAAAAGCATACTTTAATGGGGCTAGGAAACTTGGAAAACTCAAGGACAAGTGGCATTTAATTCCCAGCCCAGATTCAGAAGAAAATAGAAAATGGATTAGCAAAGTTAAAAACAGAAATGGTTATAAGACTTCCCTATTTGGCCATAAGTATAACATGACAAAACTTTCTTATAAAGAGCTTCCACCATTACAGATAAGAGCTGCAAATGATATAGGAGAAAGGTCGATAATGGAAATTATAGAAAAGAATCCAGGTATTTCTTTTAATGATGCATTAGAAAAACTTGAAGCTGGTGAAATAAGTACCAAGACTAAAGCAAAAAATTATTTTACAACCCAAGCTAAATTTATATTTAAAGAGTAGAAAAATAATAGTTAATTAATGAGAGCAAACTTTTACTTGAAACAAATAAATGCGCTCTATTCAACACATTGCGTGTGGCAATAGTTGAGTAATTTTTTTGTATTCGAATCAGTATATTCAATGGCATACTTTTTAATTAGTAATAAACAAGTAATACCTAACATTTTTGCGATAAAACATAATCCCAGTTATAAAAAAAATTGTTGTTGAAGCTATAGAAAATTAGTAAAAATGCAAAGCCCCAAAAACCCTTGTATTCCTCAAGTATGTCAATAAACTTGGTGTTGACAACATTAGTGTGCTTAAAATACTCGCACATGTTATTGTATTAGGCCTGTGATGTCTATAAACTCTGGATTATTTTTACACATCAGCAACGGCAATATACACATTAACCATGTTTTTGAGCAAGCCTATTGTTAGCTTTTTGATTAGAAATCCTACATTTTATATTTGCTTAAGTATGATAATGTAGTTTTAAAAGCTGTACGTGTTATTAACTTTTAGAATTAATAAATGTAAAGTTATTTATCTACGCTTTATTGAAAACGAGTGCATCTAGCAATTAAACTAGTTTAATGCGTATTGGTTAATAAATATTAATAACAATACAAACAGCACATTTTTAGTTAATAAAGTCTGCCATTATGTAAAATTATAGCTAAAAACCATTAGTGTATCCATTAACATGCACAAAAAGGTTTTCTGTATTATTGTACACACGGTGGGAAGCAATTTTAAAAAGGATATAATTTTTTTTGTCCAGAGTTAACTTACAGACATTGCGCTCTTTGTAATAACAATGCAACTGCACCTGTGTGCGCTATTAACAGTAAAGACCATACTATTATTATTATTGCTTGAAAGCACTCTTTTGTTCATTTAACATGGCTGTTTATCTATTTTATACAGTAGAACATGCTACAAATAAATGTTTGATTTGGATACATACATACATTAGCTAATGTCAAAGTTGGGAAGTATTCTGTAAACGCTGCTTCAAATTAAAGTTTTAATAAGAGATGCTTGCTGTTGTGCTCTAGTGTACTAGAAAATACCGACCACACGTAATAATTTTTTTGAAACACATTCATAGCTGGCAGCTGGCACTACTACAAATAAGAAATCCATCTATTTAACGTATTCCACGTGTCTAATTTCTTAATATGCAAAGTAAGTAGTGTTGTAGCCATAATTTATTAATAAGGATGCATCTGATAACACATTTCTATTTCTTAATTAAAAATGAGGGTCAGACATTTAACGTTGAGCAAAAGACTAAGAAAATAAAAAAGTATATTGCCTGTAAATCAAGCATGAAAAAAGCAGCTGATAGTTTACTAACTGGATTTTTTCATTGTAGAAAGTAGCTAATTTAGCTGTAATTTGAATAGAAATGCCAGCAAGCCTCTAATCCATTTAAAATTTACATTTCTTGCCTATTTTACAATAAATTTTAATAAAGCATCTGGTAATCGTCCTGTGAGCTTTATAGCTGGTGGAGAAAAAAATTAATGTTTATAATTTTATAATAATATGATATGGTTGAAAATTTTTGTCCTATAAAAAGTGCAAATGTGGCCATGTACAACCAACTACTATAATCATCTATTCCTCAATTCGCACATCGTTTTTCTTTTTCTATCAATATTAAATTGCCAACAAGAATGTCTATTACATTGACCGACCAGCAAATATCAAGAGCAGGAAAAGCATACTTTGATGGAAAAAAGAAACGCAAAGAATACAAGGATAATTGGTATTTAGTTCCCAGTCCAGATTCAGAAGAAAATAAAAAATGGATTAAAGCAGTTAAAAACAGCAAAGGTTATAAGACTTCCCTATTTGGCCATAAGTATAACATGACAAAGCTTTCTTACGAGGAGCTTCCACCATTACAGATAAGAGCTGCAAATAATATAGGAGAAAGGTCAATAAAGAAGATTATAGAAAAGAATCCAGGTATTTCTTTTGATAATGCATTAGAAAAACTCAAAACTAGTGAAACAAGTGCCGGAACTAAAGCAAAAAATGAGGCTGTAGCCTTAGCTAAATATTTTTTTCCAACGAAAGAAAGAAAAGGCAAATAAAAATTAATTAATGAGAGCAAACTTTTACTTGAAACAAGCATATGCGCTCTATTCAACAGGATTGAAGATATAAAAATATCTTTAGTTTGTTATCCTTTCGGTCAGAACATTATCTGTGGTAGTGATTAGTAGTTTTTTGCACTCTAATCTATATTTAGTGGAATAATTTTTTAGTCATAAACAGCTAATGTTTGACATTTTTACGAATAAAGAAGCAATATGAATCCTTGCACAATAGTTGAGATGCTTGTAAAGGCTTCAATGAAAACTGTTTTATTCTTGTAAGACAGTTGTTTTGTGGAAATATAATTTTTTAGCTGTTTAACTATTTTTTGCATTTCTATTGTATTTTATATTTCTCTGATATTTTACATAATTTGTAAAAGCTCGAGATGGATAAATTCTACACAAGAGATTCCCCCTTTCAGCAATGCATTCAGAAAACTGGTTTACACACAAGAAGAGAACATTTTTATGAATTGATGGATATTGCGCTTCAAGTATCAGCACTATCTATAAACCTCCATTGTCTACACCAGGGCGGCAACAACTGTTATATAGCGGACATTGACCGTCTGGTTGTTAGGTGCTGCTAGATATTAGATTTTGGGTATAATCCGCCTGTAACTCCGCTGAAATAAAGTATAGCCGAAAGATTCAGAAAAGGGAGATGAAAAAAACGCTTATTTGGAAGCCCTTTTTTCTTAAATGTTTTTTGTGCTTTTCTTTTTCTTTTTTCCCATTTGCACTAACAATTGGAGCTTTTATCTTCTTTTATTTTCTTGTAATTTGTTGGCTGACAGCTAACTAACTCACATTACCTATCCAAAACACTACTCCATTCCTTTATTGTCAGAGATAATCTACCTTTCTTTGTACATCAATCTATCTTATTAGACAAATCGGAGCGTTAGAAAGTTGGCATAGCCAAGCACAGAATCTAGATATACAGAAAAATAAGCGACACTTGCTTCCCTGCTTGCTTGCTTGCTTGCTTGTTTGAGCCCAACCTGAATTCTGTCTATTTTATTGATTTGCCTACGTAATCAAGCAAACAGTTTTCCGTGTTGCCTGTGTTCATTTTTTATATTCCACCACTGTCTCGTTTGCTTGTCGCAAACTTTGTTTCCCCTTTTTACTTTTATTGCCCATTTGCTGTTCTTTTTTAACCCTAACCTAAAATGACCAAGATTAAGAAATTCCAACACAAGAGGCACAACTATCCGGTAAGTGAAGGATGTTTTTATAGCGCAAAAGGGTTTGTACCTTGTCGCAGCTTACAAATCCCACCATTCTTGGCAATTCATATTACTAATTCAACATTTCTGTTTTCTTCACTATTAGCCAGAGGAAATTCAGAGTCTGCGTGAGGAGCTCGAGAATACCCCTGTAGACAACATACACAATGTGCTCGAGCCATACCGCGAGTGGCCGTTTATCCGAGGCGATCTGTATCACTGGATCACTGTCCTCAACAGATTTGACGATATTCTGGCGGAAATAACCGAAAAGTACGAGCTCCACAGCCTACAGAAGACAGAATTTAGTCCCGACACGCAGAAAACGCTGGTGGCTATTTTGCGCTTCTCGCGCCAGCTAATGGAAAACTGTGTCAATCGGTCGCTTTACAGCTCTGTCGAGTATCTTGACTGTCTGTTATACACCAGCGATCCTGAAGTGCTTGAGGCTACCTTGCGTGTGCTTGTTCGTTCCGCACCACGGTGGAGCTACCATCGCGACATCAAGGCGAATCTTGCGGTGTTCAGCACGAGGCTAATGATCATTGCTAGCCCGTGGAATCTGAAGAAGGACATTGTGCCGTTTATTGATCAGAATGAGTCTAGCGATGTTGCAGCACACACCAATGAGTTCAAACTGCTTGTTCCAAGCAGAACAACTAGTGTTTTGCAGAAACATGCTGGGAATATTCACTACCAGTTCTTCCGCACGGCTGAGGATATCAAGCGCATGGAGAAGGAGAGGGAAGGCCATGAGGAGGAGCCTGGTACTGGAATGGGTGTCGCAGGTGCAACCAGCAGTCGCAGTCAGCAGTCCAAGAAGCAACACCACGGCCATTCGCCAGCCTCATCTATTGCCGAAGGCCTAGTATCGATTGACGAGCCTGTAGACAAGCTTTGCAGCGATGCGACTGCCAGTATTCATATGCAGATGGAGCAGGCGTTTAGCAAGCTTGTTGCCAAATACAAGGTCTCTTCAGCACACCACTACGAGCTGCGCCACCGTATATATGTTGCGCTTGCGTTTGCGCGTGGAGACAGCCAGCTGCGCTTTTTGCTTTTGCGCGCCCGCATCAATGCCGCAACTGTTCTTTCGCAGCTGATGACCGAGCAGGAATTCAAGAATATGTTTCTGTCGCGTGAACCGAACTTTACTTCTGACATTATCACGCTATTGCAGCCAGAGGTGCACGCTCCACTCAGTCTCCAAACCACCGTTCTATTGGCTCTCGAGGGATTGCTTAAACAGCGGAGAGAGGTTTCAGGCGCATACGTCTCTCTTAACGCGTCAGCCAACCACGGTGTGCTGATGTTTATTCTGCGCAAGGCACTGTCAACCGCTGATGAGCCCCCGGCTTTTCCATACGAGTTCATGAGCGCGCTATACGGATTTTTAACAAGCATGACAACAACCATGAATGGCGGACAGCTGCTTGTTTCTGCCGGTGCAGTTCCTGTGTTTGTATCAGCACTCAAGCAAACACATCCACAGCATTTACGTGGTGTCGGACGCGTAGCGCGACTTCTTTGGAGCATAATCTCGAGCGTAAATTCGGCATTTACTGCCTTTTGCGGCGCAAACGGTATAATGGCTTTGGTTCAGCGCATGAGTGCCGAGGTTCTGAATGCGGTGGCGCTTGGCGAGGCTAATCCTGAGGTTGCCAATGATCTGTCCAGCCCAGTCAAGATGCCGCCATTCTCAGAGTATCCGCGACAGGTGTATCGGAGGCGTGAGGCTCTGCCTGCCGAGAACATCTACCTACTTAAGGAGCTGTTCAAGCTGCTGTGCAATCTTATGCAGCAACCGAGCTACCAGGACCGTCTGCGGAATCTTGTGGAAACCGATCTGCCAGAAACACTGCGCATTGTGGTCACTCATCCGGGAGTGTTTGGGAACAACATTTATGGTCCTGCGATATCGATTGCTGCGACGCTTGTACATAACGAGCCGACTAGCCTGCCGATTCTCCAGGAGGCGCGGTTGCCTCAAGCGTTAATAGAAAGCCTTGAAAAGCACATTCCATACAACGCCGACGTGCTTATCAACATACCGAGTGTGATAGGGGCGTTTTGCTTGAATGATACTGGGATGGAACAGATTCGCAATTCGTCTGTGGTAGAAATGTCGCTTCACGTGTTTGCGGATCCCCAGTTTATTAGGGTTCTTCAGGAGGGCGACGTGCCTGGACTGTTTGGTGCTGGATTGGATGAGTTTATGAGGCACTTTCCGGCTGTCAAGGACTCGATCATGGATACTATTATCAAGATGGTCAAGGACATTGTTGCAATTGGATCAAAGCGCTCGCCCCTGCTTGAATATAATCCCGGAAACACGTTCCTCTTGCGCAGTGATAAGGAGGATTCGCTAAAGGCGTATCATGACGATTTCTATGGGATGATGGTCGAGTCGATGTCTACTTTTCTGGAAGGCCTGTTTGAGCAGCGTGCTCACTGCGAGTTGTTTTTGGAAAAGGGCGGATGGGATCTTGTTGTGCAGACCGTGCGCTCTCCGATTCTGCCATTTGCCTTTGTCAAGTCGCGTGCATTCCAGTCGCTGAATGGATTGTCTTCGTTGCTTCTCGAAACATCACAGGCAGATGTGTTCAAAGCCCTGTTTTTGGAGCTCAAGCGCTGCTTGGATCTGCCTGGAATCGTGGGAGGCAGTCTTGAAGATGATAAGTCTGATCGTGACGCGGTCGATGCGTATCTTGCGCTTTCAGATCCGACGGCTCTTTCGGAAGAGCAGTACTCTGTCGTACAGGAGCAGATCCATAATAGCGTGAGTACTACTGGAGCAATAGCGCTTATAACCTATCTCATCAACGGATCCGGTGGCGGGTCGTTGGGAATGTGCATAAAGGACTATAAGGACATAGCCAAACCAGAAGAGTTTATTGCTCTGATTTCTCGCGTTTGCTCGTCTTACACAAGGGGGATTCAGAAAGCGGTTGCTGCGGAGCACATGCTTTCTCTTCTTCCCGAGCCCAGCGAAGAGAAAAAGGGCTCTGAAAAAACCGAAAAGTCCAAAGGCAAGGAGCCAGAACCATCCTTCGCGTCGACTGAGCAGAGTCAGCGCATGGATATTGACAGTACTGAAGCGGCAGCAACCAATTCGTATGTTCGGACCAACTATCACAACCTTGCCGAGGTTGCGATTGCGTATACACTGGAGACCGGCGACTTTATCGAGTGCATCTCCAACAGTATTGGACTTGAGAACAAACCAGCAAAGGACAAGAACAAGAGCGAGTCCTACGACATCGGCGTAGCCATGTCCAATGAGCTAAACTCGTTTGTCGAGAGAATGCTCAAGTTGTGCCAAAACGCGGAACATACCACTGTTGGCGCCAAGCTTTTGGACCAGTCGCTTGTTACGCTCATGAAGTCACTGGTGTTTGCACGAAATAGAATCTACGTCAAGCTGCGCATATTCACTGGGTTTGTCGAGCAAGGAGGTCTCGACGACTTTTGCAAGCTGTTGGAGACGACATGGGAATGGGCAGAGACTGTTCCGCGGAAAGAAGGTGAGGAGGGTTTAGCTGGAGAAACGACCGATGCGGGCAAATCAACAGACCCACAGACTCGCATCTACAAGATCCTGGAAAACGTTCTTGAGAGCATGCTTTCGATCCTCAGCTTTATGCTTGACAGCGAGCCAATTGTTGAGTGTCCTGATTTCACAGCGCTTTGCCACGACCATATAGCCCACCGTGCTTGGTTTAACCCAGGCGCGCTTGTCACATCTATTCGCTTGAAGGCCCTACCGGTACTTCAGAAAATATGGAAGTCGCCGCTACTCATTCAAGCCAACACGAACGTCATGCAATCGTTTATCGGCTGTATTGGTCCGATTCTCAACTCAACACGCGAAGTTCTGACGCCGGCCATGGGATCCAGCTCTCGTCCTCATTTCTCAAGCCTACTGGGCCGTCATCGGAGCGCTCACGGTAATCGGCGTGCCTCGGGTTCGCAAACACCTATTCCGCTGCTTGGTCGTTCGCTTGATCCCGCAGGCAGAGGACCACAAAGGCCGTTGTTTATAGACAGTCTCGATGCAGTGTTGAACGATACAGGTTCTGGCGACAGTCTCGATGATTCTGATCCGCTTCAGAGACTTCGAATGACAGCGTTCAATATGCTTGGTGAGGCAGACAACTCTCTTGGCGATGCTGAAGGCGAGTCTGGCAGCCGTCCGGCCGAGTCCGATACTGCAAGCCATGAGCAGCAAGGATCCAACAATGATCAGCCAGATACTGCCGCTGCCCCTGCCGAGGACGACGCAGAAGACACGGGTTCGGAGGACCACGATAGTGAAGCTACCGATTCCGATGGGGACTCTGACGAATCGGACGATGTTCTTGACGAGGAAGATGAACAGTTGCCATCCAACGCGGAACCCATGGTCGTTGACTCTAGCGAGCACCGCGATTCAAATGCAGAAGCTTCCGCAGGCACAAGCAGTCAGACCCAAGGAAAGAAGAGGACCTCTTCTCAGCACGGGACTGAGCCATATTCCAGCCACGAATGGCGCGAATCAAGAGCCGCCGAGGACGATAAGCAACGCCAGCAGATCAACAAGCTTCGTGATGAGTTCCATGACAGCATTGTTCCCCGTGTTATCGAAGTTGTTGACGAGTTCAAGGACAAGGCAGTGTTTCAAATGCGCAGTGTTCTCAAGCTTGTACTGCGGAAGAACCACTCCAGACCAGCAGTGCATATGCTGCTGAATGCGTTTATTCCGCTTCTTGACTCTGCAACGGCGTCAAGTGACGGGGAGGACAAGGCTGCGGACGAGAGACTGGCAGCCCACGCTCATCTCTGGGCTGTATTGCTGAGCAACGTGCAGTTGCTGGACGAGATCCATCCGCACGCCAAAAAACTTGGTCCGCATCTATTGCAAGCTCTTGAAGTGGCAAGCCATCGCGCCGACAAGTCTCCTGCGTGGGCAACCGCCCTGCTTTTAGTCATTGAGCTTCTTCTTCAGCGCGACTGCAAGCCTCCTCATACGACTGTCGAGAAGAAGGAAGAGCACTATCGTATTGCTAAGCGCGGATTGACCAAGCTTCCTCCGTCATCTACTTCGCTAGGCAATGAGGCGATCCCTGGGCCTTCTTCAACCAATCCACACGGCGTTTCGTTTGGCAGCGCCTTGGACGGTGATCTCATTAGTCGCATATTCGAATCAACGCCAGCCAGCGAGCCCGCAGGGTCTGCGTTTGAGCCAATCATGTCCAACGATGAAAACAGCTCTAGCGGAGAACCAGAAACGGCAGAGGACGGCGGTGCTCATGCGGCGTCTGGTGGCGCGGAAAGGGCCCAGTTTGAGTCCGTGTTTGCAGTTGAGGAACGACGCGAGCTCCAACGACTCGCTGCGCAATTCTTCTCCCTGCCAATGCCACACTACGCACCTCCTTTGCTGAACGCGCTGCTTCGACTGATAGTCATTCTTACGCGCGACCCAGACTTTGCAGTCGAGTTCCTTGACAGCGGACGTCTAGCCAACGTGGTCCGTGTGATGCGCACGCTTTCTCCCGGCGACATGCCTAGCACCACAGCAGCGATCTCGAAGGAGAAGACGCCAACTGGGCTTGTCAATGCGCTGATGGCCATTCCAAAGGAGAAGCAGACCGAGCTGCGCCAGGAACGCACGCTGGTGATGTATGTCTTGCGGCATGTCATTGAAAGCAAGCCTGTGCTGCGTCTGGTCATGGAGAATCTGATTCAGGGGTGGTTCGAGGGTCCGCACTTCTCGTCGACCGATGCTAACAACTATGTACGAGGAACGCTTGCGTATGCGATGCGTGATCCCGAGCTGTACACGCAAGTGACCACTGAGCGCTGCTTCATGCCCACGTACAATGATGAGATGAAGGCCAGTTGGATGGCGCTTGCTTGGCGCTCGGCGAAGCTTGTTGACGAGGAGGAGGTTAACCGGTATGAGGACCTGCCGATTGAGGAAACGCATCGGGACGATCATGCCGGTAAGAAGACGGCTGATGCGGAAAGTACCGGCGATTCTGTTGATCCAGCGATCAAGGCTGAATCTGACGAGAAGGAAGCGAAAGACGAGAACGGTGCGATTAAGGAGTTTGAGAATTATTTGTCTGAAAAGATGAAGAAAAAGGGCTATGAGCCATATGAGCTTGATCCCGAGTCTGAGCGGCTTGCGTGCAGGGTTGTAGAGTTCCTTGTGGAGGAAGTTCTCTCATTGCGTCCTTCTGTTGGCAATGCGCCGCCGATCTCCCGATCGGCAACCACGAACACTTCGCAGATACAGTCAACCCCAAGCAAGCTCCGTTCTTCTAGCCATGTGGCTCTTTCGTCGGCCGCTCTTGGCGGAACAGCCGCCTCAGCCAGTGCCTCGTCGAGTGACAACACGGATACCATTGCGTACCGCTGTTTCCTTATGCAGTGTCTGTCTGAGCTGATCGCCTCGTTCCCATTTGCGCTTCGCTCTATCTTTATTGCGCGCAGCAACGGTGTTTCCCAACTGCTCAGTCCGCGCAAGGACAAGGGAAAAGGCAAGGCGCCTCAGTCGGGCGACGACAATCCATATGGTCAGCAGCAGCAGCATTTGCTTCGTGTTCGCTCTCCACTGATCAGTCATCTTGTGCATGACCTGATTGTACGTGAGGCGGTGACGAGCTCCAAGGTTGCGCCAAAGAAGAAGAGCAAGGCGGAGCTGGCAGCACTGGGCACGGAGCTTGACCAGGTGTTAGACATTGCGAATCACCAGATTGAAATTGTGCGCGGCCACTTGTCTCGTTCAGTGACGTTCTGGGCAACAGCGTTGCTTAGCACAATCTGTGTACGTCACCAGGAAAGCTGGTCAACCACGGCAACACGCAACGCGTCTAGAGATGGCAACAAGACCTCTGAGCAAACCGCTCGTATTGCTGCAAATAACGAGGTCACGATTGAGTCGCTCGCGGGCAATTATGATGCTGCGCTTCTTGCGACACGAAACCTTGTGTTGGACCACATAGTGCGTGCGTTCCGCGAGTGTCTCTCTGCGACTGCTTCGGGAGTTGTTGGGGGCACGGATATTATCTACGCCCGCTTGACATCGCTGGCGCATCTAACGTACAAGCTGGTGATTGCGAGGCCCATCAATCATGGTCAGCTGTCAGGTGGATCGCGTAGCCAGACATCTGGTGACAAGGACAAGGAGAGCACCAACATCCTGAAGAAGATGTTTCTCGAACGTGGGATACTGGACTTTTTAACAGCAGCGAGTAGCCGCTTGAACCTCAACCACCCGCAAAGCCGCGATATGCTGAACCTGTTCTTGCGACCCATCGAGTATCTGTCCAAAACAGCTGTCAAGATAAGTCGTGACGCGGTGCTTGATGCGTGGGAGAAGTCTGGTCAGGAAAAGATGCCTCTTGCGACAGGTCAGCGCAGCTTCAATCTCGATCTTCTTGACGATGACGGCGTGCCAGCTGACGAGGATGAGGATATCCCGCCTGATCTTTACGAGAACTCTGCGCTGGGATTGCACCAGAACCAGCGTACCGCAGCGGGTCATGGGGCGGATGAGCAGTATGACGAGGATGCGATGATGGACGACATCTACGAGGAGGAGTTGTATGACGATGGAAACTCTTCGCTTAGCGACTTTGATACTGAGGATGAGCTTGACGACGATGCGATCGTTGACGAGGATCCCGAGGGTGTTGTTGTTGGATCTGATGACGATGAGGGAGCCATGACTATGGACACCATTATGCGTGGTCGCGATGGCGATGAAGAAGATGACGATGACGATGATGATAGCGAGGATAGCGATGAGGACGGCAACGATGATAGCGACGATATGGATGAAGACGATGAAGGCGACAATGATGACGACGATGAGGAGATGGAAATCCACATTGGTCGTGGGGCTGGCGGTAGTGGTGGCGACGCTGCCGAATTAGGCGACTCGTTCGGTTTCTCCATACGCAATGCGCTGCGACTGCTGGATGGAGGAGACGAGATGGACAATGTGATGCATGAGGAGGAAGAGCAGATAATGGACGAGGAGAATGAGGGAGCAGAGTTCTATGGCAGCGACCTTGAGGGCGAGGTTGTCATGACGGATGATGATGATGAGGCGGATGAACGTCCAGCCGCAGCATCCCATGATCCCGAGGATGGACACTGGAGCTCGGATCTCTCGGACTCTGACATGGACGGCATCCAGGTCATTCCACTCTCCGGTTTCCACCACAACAATTATCCTCACAACCACGCTTTCCAAGGAAACCCCCCGCGACTGACGGTTCGCAGCCGCCCATCCAGTGCATCAGGCGGCAACCAGCGTGCCGATCCAGGCAGCGCGGGTGCTGGCGATGCCAATGTGCGCATTGCTGAGATTTCCCATGTTGCGGAGCACCCCGATGACAACGCCAATGACCACAGCTCTAGCGGGGAGGGCGAGAGTGACGAGAGCGACGATGAGGCAGATTCATTTGCCGACGACATTCCTGAATCGTTTGAGCTTGTGGTGGATGACGAAGGGATGTTCAGGCCTGTGCCCCAGCAGTCGCATCTCTCGGACTTTATCGTAGGAATGCTTTCCGGAAGGCTGACGGGTGGTCGCGATGGCGTTACCGTTGGCGGACAGAGACCAACCGGCATCCCCTCGCTTTCTCAGAGCCGCCCTCTTGCGATCTCCAACGGAATCTCTTCCACAAACATCAATCTTGGCAACACGCTCTTCTCACAAAGCGGTCACACACCTATTGGCGTCGGGCTTCCTCGGATGCCGAATATGATGCGTTCGGGCGTTTCGATAGGTGGGGTCAATGGACCTGCGCACGATATGGCGCATCCGATGGTGGAGCAGGGCAACAGCGGCGGCAGCAACAATGGCGGCGGTCGCCAAGACAGGAACGAGCGAAATACGCTGCAGTCTCGTGCGGAGCGAGTGTCTCGCAGTGCGCTGCACGGGCCAACACAGACTGCGCCAGACGACGTGTACCAGCTGGGCCAATTGCTGGCCACCCGGCTTTCCAACGCACTATCCAATGGTCGCCGCCCAGCATACACGGACGACCGGATTCCAGGACCAAGCAACCAGATGCGTCCGGCCGCATGGAACGAGCCGACGAAACAACCGCCTAGCCAAGGCAATGATAACTCCGTCAAGGATGCACTGAGTGACTCGAGCTCCCAGGTGGTTGCTGTCTTTGAGCAGCTTATCCGCGTGTACCAGGCTATGGCTGCCATTGACGGGTACATGCCGCTCAGCACCATTGAGCGGTGGCAGGAGGAGGCGCGCATGGTGTTTGGAACACATGCCACGAGCTGCATTCCGAACATCGTTAATGGCATCCTGAACGTTCTTATTCCACAGGCCATCCAGCAGAATCTTTTGAAGAAGCGCTACCAGGTCGAGACCATGAGGCGGGTGGCTATTTCTGACCGCAAGCGGATGGAGAGGGAGGATGAGGAACGTCGTAGACGCGAAGAGGAGGCGCGCGTGGCTGAGGAAGCCCGGTTGCAGAGAGAAGAGGAGGAGGCCGAGGAGGCACGTAAGCGGCAGCAGGAGGAGGAGCAACATGCAAAGGATTCGGTTTCAGCGGAAGCAGAAGCAGAAACAGCAGCTAGCGGGGCTAATGATGGGGAGAGTTCCGAGATGGTACTCGATGATGCCGAAGATGGCAACCGCAACGATGCAGGCAGCGACAATGGATCTGGATCGCATGTCAGCGACCAACAGCAGCAGGAGCAACAGCAACAGCAACAGCAGCCTTCTGAGCCAGTCTCGATCAATGTCAACGGCCGTGAAATCGATATCACAGACACTGGCATCGATCCCGAGTTCCTGCTTGCGCTTCCTGACGAGTTGCGGATGGAAGTGATTGAGGGGCGCCGTGAGGAGATGCGTGCTGAGCAGCGTGCATCGGGTGCCGGTGCCCTTGATAGCGGTGCAGCTGGCGGTGGTGACGCAGCTCAGCTTGCCGGTGCGTCGGAAGGAATAAGCCAAGAGTTCCTCGATGCTCTTCCGCCCGAGATCCGCGAAGAAGTGCTTGAGCAGGAGCGGATCCAGCGACAGCTCCTGGAGCGCGAGCAGATGCTGCGCCAGCGGCAGGCGTCGGCGGGCCCCATGAGCGGTGCCACAGCGCATAACGCCGCAGCCTCATCATCCTCTGCGCCGCATATGTCGACGCTTGATTCGGCGATCCGCGAGCGCGTGCGTATTGGCGTTTCGGGAACCAGTAGTGGGCCGCGGTACAGCCTCTTTGGTGCCAACACCAGCGAAGGTGCCAGGGCAGTGGAACCTGCTGAGCAAACCCGTATTCGCGAGAAGCGTCGCAAGAAGATTGCGTCGCGCGATATTGGTGTCCAGCTGCTTAGTCGGCCTGAACTTGCTGCGCTGACGCGGTTTATCTTTATGCCCAGCCATGCGCTTTCCAGCTCGCTGATCGTGAAGACCATTCAGTACATCTGCGAGAACGGGCGCACACGGTCGCAGTTCATTCAGCTGATTTTGTCGATCCTTGACAATAATGCGACAACACTTGCCGATGTCGATGTGGTTATCCGCAAAGCCATTGCTGGCAGCTCGACTCCAGATCAGCAGCAGCAACAGCAGCAGCAGCAGGGCGATTCATCGGCACAAGCCTCTGGTGGTGGAGCAGCAGGAGTGACGACAGCAGCGACATCCGGTGCAAGCAGTGCGGCAGTGCCAAAGACGCAGCAGCGTGCGTCGGCTTCCAAGGGCGCGGGAGAGATTCTTCAGGTGGCAGGCGCTGTAGGCGACCAGCCAGGATCAACCATGCTTCTGGGAACCCCGGCAGTGACGCAGTTCACGTCCTCGCTTGTTCAGCAGCAGAGCCCCGACTTTTCGTTTCCTCTGTCGGAGCTCAAGGCAGAAATTCCCGCGTATGTGCCAGCCCAGCGCTGTCTTGACATCCTGCACAGTCTGGCTTCGCTCAACCCGCGTGCGTCAATGCATTTTTTGACGGAGTCGAGCTCCTTGAAGTCGTTGTCTGTTAGCAAGACCCGCGGTAGTAGCACGGGAGACGAGGACAGTGGTGGGTTCCCGGTTGTGCATCTGCTCGAGTTGCTTGAGAAGCCGCTGTACTATGGCCATGGAAACACTATCACCGAGCCCCTGATGCAGTTGTTGTCGACCATCACCAAGCCGCTAGGAACTATTGTCCGACGCAACCAGGAGATGAGCCGTGCCCAACAGCAGCAGCAGCAGCAGCAAGAGGAAGAAGGCGGTACCAGCAACGTAGCAGCAGTTGATCCGTCATCCGACAAGCAGCAGCAGCAGCGTGCTGCCGTGCAGTTGCCTGAGATCCCCGCACACGCACTGCGCGCCATAGTCAACGTTCTTGCAGCTGGTGAGTGCACATCACGCACATTCCAGCACACGCTGAGTCTGATCCAGAATCTATCGAACATCTCCGGAATCCTGTCTATTATCACGGATGAGCTGGTGAGCCGTGCTTCAGAGATATCCAGCAGTCTTTGTTCGGAGATCCACATGCTTTTGGACGTGCTTAAGGAGCTGAAGTCTACAAATAGAGGCAGCCCTGGTGAAGGCAGCAGCAGTGGAGGTGGTTCCGCGGATGGCAATGATACTGGGCTGTCCGTTGCCACTGCCGCTGATTCTGCTGGCCAGAAGACTCCTGCTGAGCTTTCTACGGAGCTGTTGGACAAGATCCGCGACATTACGCTTTCCAAGTTCTCACCCGCGTCATCGCACCAGTCGCGTCTCTTGCGATTGCTTATGGCCATTGACTACATTACAACCACGGTGACGAAGCGCTTGGAAGAGAAGCAGCAGCAGCAGCAGCAGCAACCGCTGCAGCAGTCTCTAGGTGAATCTAGTGGTGGTGGTGACATGGACGTGGACGCTTCGTTCAGCCCAACCGCAGCCGATTCGCAACTGCGTGCGCGTGAATCTTCCGCTAGGGAGGCCGCGGAGGATGACACATCGCTGGCAAACGAGCTTCTGCGCTTGCGCTCCCTGTCGCTGAGCCAGGACTCCGGGTTCCTGCCTCTCTGGGAGGCCACGAGCCGCTGTCTGTACTACACCAACCTTTCGTCGGAGCTGGCCCACGTGGCCACAGTTCTGCTGCCGCTCATCGAGAGCTTTATGGTTGTTTTCAAGCCCGTAGTTGGCGAGAAGAGCAAGCAGACGTCGGGCGGAGAGTCGGGCGGGAGCGGAGGAGGATTAATACCGCCGCTGTCGGCGACAAGCGCTACGAGCGGGATGCTGGTTTCTTCGGCCTCGACGCAGTCGCTGCAGTCGTTGCCGTCAGCCACAAGCTCTGGCGAAGCGTACTTCCAGAACTTCACGGAGAAGCACAAGAAGATCCTTAACACGCTTGTGCGCAACAACCCGGGGCTACTAAGCGGGTCGTTCTCCCTGCTCGTGTACAACCCGCATGTGCTGGACTTTGACAACAAGCGGTCGTACTTTTACCAGCGGCTTCACGACGACATCAACAGCAGCGGAGCAAGCGGCGGCAGACGCAGTGGGGCTGGGGGAGGAGGATCGCGGCTTCTGGGAAGCATTCTTCGGGTGGACGTGCGGCGCGAGAACGTATTTGAGGACTCGTTCCACAAGTTTGTTGGCAAGTCGGGCGAGGAGATCAGACGCGGACGCATCCATGTCAAGTTCTTTGACGAGGAGGGCGTGGATGCCGGGGGAGTCAGCCGCGAGTGGTTCCAGGCGCTTGCGCGGCAGATGTTCAACCCGGATTACGCGCTGTTCAAGCCGTCGGCGTCGGGCAGGGTGACGTACCAGCCGAACCCGCAGAGCTGGGCGAACCCGGACCACCTGCTGTACTTTAAGTTTGTTGGGCGCATCATTGGCAAGGCAATCGTGGACCAGCGGGTGCTGGACGCGTACTTTACGCGGTCGTTCTACAAGCACATTCTGGGGCGCAAGGTGGACTACCGCGACATGGAGGCCATCGACCCAAGCTACTACAAGTCGCTGGAGTGGATCCTGGAGAACGACATCACGGACGTGTTTGAGGAGACATTCAGCATCGAGGTGGACAACTTTGGGCAGCACCGGGTGATTGATCTGATTGAGAACGGGCGCGACGTGCTTGTGGCGGAGGAGAACAAGGCGGAGTACGTGCGGCTTGTGACGGAGCAGCGGCTGTACGGCGCAATCAAGGACCAGATCAAGGCGTTCCTGACAGGGTTCCACGACGTGATCCCAAAGGACCTGATCAGCATCTTCAACGAGCAGGAGCTGGAGCTCCTGATCAGCGGGATGCCGGACATTGACGTGGACGACTGGCGCAACAACTCGGAGTACCACGGCGGGTACAACTCGAGCACGGCGCAGATCCAGTGGTTCTGGCGCGCGGTGCGGTCGTTCGACCAGGAGGAGCGCGCCAAGCTGCTCCAGTTCGTCACGGGCACCAGCAAGGTGCCGCTGGAGGGGTTCGCGCATCTCCACGGCAACCAGGGCGTGCAGAAGTTCCAGATCCACAAGGACTTTACGATCCCCACGCGGCTCCCCACCGCGCACACCTGCTTCAACCAGCTGGATCTCCCGATGTTTGACAGCTACGAGTCGCTGCGGTCCAGCCTGCTGCTGGCGATTTCCGAGTGCAGCACGGGCTTTGGGTTCATGTGAGCGGGGGCTGGGAGACAGACAGGCAGACAGACAGACGGCGGGAGTTGGGGGGGGGTTTCTTTTTTCCATTTCATTTCCATTTCATTTCATTATTATCTTTGTTCTTTTTCTTTCCTTTTCTTGCGTAATCATATCGCTTTATCTGCCCATTCTTTGTTTCCTGGCACGCCGAATTAATTACAGGGTGTTTTTTTTTTTTTCATTTGCCGGTCCAATTACCAGATCCACCTTTTTTACCCTCTTTCTTCTTGTGCTAGGTTGGCTAGGCTAGGCAGCGGGCGTGGGCATGAGCTACTCGGACAAGGGCCTGGCGACGCTGGAGGAGCTGGAGGCGAGGGCGCGCGCAGACGACATTGAAATGAGCGCGCGGATGTGCGTGGACATGAGCCGCTTCAAGGCGGTGGTGAAGCAGCTCCGGCGGGTGGACGACAACATAATCCTGCGGATGAACAACACGAACACGGCGGCGGCGGGCGAGTGCCTGGCGGTGTTCCAGATCCTGCAGACGGCGTACCGGCGACGGGAGCACGACATCGGGATGTGTCTGGGCGTGCTGGATCGGAGGATCAGCGACGCGGAGGAAGCCGGCAGCGGTGATGGTGGCGGCCGGGCGAGGCTCTTCTCGCTGAAGACGCAGAGGGACTGGGTTGCCAGCGAGCGCGGCGTCGAGGACATTGTCCGCAGACGCAGCCTGGACGTCTTCAGATCGCGGTGCCAGTTCTTTGAGCCTCCGCCCGAGTTCGACGACTTTCTGAACCGGCGCGGAGAGTACGAGGAGAGAGAAACACCCTGAGCTCCTCTACCGCCCTATTTGCGCTATAGACGTGAAGATAGTACATGAGGTTTCGTTTTTGCTTTGTTTATTCACAATGTGCTTGGTGATGTGAGGAAAATGGCATTTTATGGTGGGATGCTGCTACAGGAGGAGGCCCAGGACGTCGGCTAGCGAGACCACGGCCAGGGGCCGCTCGCGGGAATCGACGACCCAGGCGCGGCGGCAGTTGATGCGCAGCATGCCGTACATGATCTGGGCAACGGTGAAGGAGGGGGCGACGACGTAAGGGTCGGTGCGCGGCGCGATGCGCAGGCCAAGGATGTAGGCGAGCACGGGTTTTCCCAGCAGCGCGATCGACTGCGTGGTGAGGCCGCGCAGCGAGGCGCCGGCGACCTCGGCGACCAGCCGCCCGTCGCCGTCGACCACGGGGAGCGCGCTGGCGCGGGCGTCCGACAGCAGCCGCAGCGCGTGCAGCGCCGAGTCGCGCACCGCGACCCTTGCTGGCAACGGCCGGTGCTGGCGGCGGCCCACGAGCTCGCCCACCGTGGTGTCCAGCACGCCGTGGCCCAGCTCGTGGTTGTGGTGCTGCACGAAGCGGAGCACGTCGTACTGCGTCAGCCCGCACACCGCGCCGTGCGACAGGTGTCCGCCAGCCGTGTCCGCGGCCTCGTCGTGCGCGCTGCTGCTGCTGCCCGGCGACGCCGAGAGAAGCGACGAGCACCCGCTGTCCACCGACGCCCCGCGCTTGCGGTTTGGCTGCGGAACCTGCTGTGCGCCGCTGTCGCCTCTCTCTGTGTCGGAGCCCACGCCGGTCACCAGCACGCGGTGCTGGCTGTGCTCGACGAACAGCCGCAGAAGCGACTCCAGCGGCGCGCTGGCGGCGATCTCGCGTGGCGCGTGGGTGCGCGACCCCACGACCCGCGCAACCGGCGTCTGCAGCACCGTTGCGTTGCCCGACGCGTGGCCCGCGAGCAGCTGGAACTCGACCTCGTCGTCCAGGCCCTACATGATAATAATGGATTATTGGGCACGTCGTGGCAGGATACCAAAGCTTAGCTGCAGTTGCCTGCTTTCTGGTGGGGAGGGGGGAACCCAGCTGCTGGTGCAGGGATTGCGCTGTTCAGCACAATGCGTGCTGTTGCAGCACACGGGGCGCAAGAACAATGCAGGACCACGCGACCAGCAGAACGGAGCAACAAAAGGCACATAATGTAAAATTCGCCTTTCTTCAAAAGAAGGCGTTACAATTATCACTTCGTTTTCTTGGTCACACTGCCACCCCACCGTCTGTTGCCAAGAGAGAAGATCCCATCCCTCACATGTTTCTGCTGAGCATGTTGGTGTGGGAAAAGAAAGGAAGGAGGGGGGGGAATGATATGCCTTTTGCTGCTGCCTCGCAAAAAAAGCGAACAGACCCAAATGCATTCTGCTCCACGAGCTTGCTTGCCGTGAGCGGATGCCAGAACCACTTACCGGCGAGTTGACGATATAGTCGCGGAGATCGTAGACCGTCACGATATCGACAAACGACGCGCCGCCCGGCTTGGCCTCCCCCGGGCACCTGAACACGGGGACGGACACGATGTCCAGCCTGTGCATCAGCGCCAGCGCGTCCTCGATGGTGTCGCTCTCGGCCACTGAGTGGTGCAGCGTCGCGCTTCCGCGGTAGTCGAGCACGTCGCGTACCGTGTACTTTGCAAGCGCTGGGACCTTCATGCTGTGTGCTTAGAATATGTGGATATAGGAAGACTCGCGAGGAGTAAAGTAGGAGAATGAGTAGCCTGCTGGTAAAATAGAATTGGTATATTTGAAAATGGAATAAACGAGAGAAGGCAGTACATAGCAGGCCTTTCTTCCGCCCTCGGAGGGTTTTATAAAAGGGGGCGGGGATGACGCGAACGTCGGAAAAATTAAGAGAAAGGGAGTGGGAAAAAATCGCAATTGCAACTGGCGGTGGTGTGATCTCTCCTCCTTCTCCTTCTTCCATACATCGCTGTGTCTCACGTGAGGAGCGGTGGCCGTAATAAGCGAGAGAGTCTAGGAGGAGGGCGGGAGTAATGAGTGAACTGCTCAGAGCGCAGAACAGATAGATGAATGGCTGGCTCTAGGCTCACGTTACCGCCTCCCGTAACATGCCACGTAAATGGCCGGTGAAGCCGGGAGAGTGGGATGTTTTTTACAAATACAGAAACACCTGTTCCCCCACTTCTCCTTCCCTTGTCTACTTGCCACCGAACCTCTCCAGCCCTATCTCTTTATTTCGAACACGCCTGCAGCGCAACAGAACCACATACATGCACCGGCGGTGGTGGAGCGCCATTGCACGGCCCACGGGCACTAAGCCCCGCCGCCGGCACCTGGCCACCGGCACCGTGTACATCAGCGCGCTGCCGGCCCGCATCACCAGCACGGCCGAGATCCTGGCAATCGCGCAGAGCCACAGCATCGTCTACAGCGTGTGGGCCAGGCCGGCCGATCTGCGAGCACCACCACCAGCTGCTTCCGCGCGGCGCGTGGCCGTGCGCCTGGTCACCGAGCGCCTCCCGCCCACGGTGGCCGCGATATCCAGGCTGCCCGACCCGGCCGCCGCCGACGTCGCCGCGCTGGCCGCCCAGCTGCTAGCGGTATCCCGGGAAATCGGGGCCCGGCTCGGCGTCCCCTGCGTCCCTATTGCCAGCGACCCCGCCATGTTCCAGCGCTCCGCGCGGGCCGCCCTGGGGCTCGGGCCGGAGACGCGCTCCTTCGATCTGGCCACCACCGACTCGCCCAACTACACGCGCGGCCTGGTCGACGGCTACAGAAAAGGATTCAGGGCTGCGCGGCTGAAGAAGGAAAAGGACGGTGTTCTGAAACTGTCTGCCGAGGCCGATGACGAGCTCGAGTTTCTCCTCGCTTATCTGTCCAGCCCATACAGCCGCA
>JANBOK010000150.1:0-24729 GCA_027595805.1 Coemansia sp. Benny D160-2 | reverse complement strand
ATTAGGAGAATCAAAAAAGATTAATCAACCAGGAAGGGCCAAAGCATTTTGTATGCTTAAAAATGGATGACGCGGCGCATCAAATAGTTTCCTCGGTTTTCTTCGTGACAGCATCAGTCTGGTTGTTGTGAATTTAGGTCTTCTTTTCTTCTTCTTTCTTGTCCAGCTAATTTGTGTCGACGCATATTATTTTTTGCTTCTTGCAACGTTAAATCACAACCCTCTTTGTTGCATTTATCTCATCTGTCTCTTGTCTACCGCTTGCCTGAAATACTTATACAAGGATACTGCCGGATTTCTCCAGCTACAAACAGTGTAAAAATGGCAAGAAGATACGACTCTCGTACAACAATTTTCTCGCCTGAAGGTATGTTTTAGGACTGTATTCATTCAGAAGAACCGCAAAAGGAGGACGCTGGTGTGGATATTTTTGTCATTTCTAAAATTCCATTTATGCTGTTTTTCCGTAGGCCGTCTCTATCAGGTCGAGTATGCAATGGAGGCTATCTCCCATGCTGGAACGGTTATCGGTGTACTTAGCCAGGACGGCATAGTGCTTGCGGCCGAGCGTCAGGCGACCTCCAAACTCCTTGAGCAGAACATTGGAAGCGAGAAGATATACGAGATGAATGACAACGTGGTTGCCGGAGTTGCCGGACTCACCGCAGATGCAAACATTTTGATCAACCAGTCCCGGGTCATTGCACAGCGCTACCTGATGACGTACGATTCGCAGATTCCCGTTGAGATGCTTGTGCGCAGGCTGTGCGATCTGAAGCAAGGATACACGCAGTTTGGTGGCTTGCGTCCGTTTGGCGTGTCCTTTTTGTGCGCCGGATGGGACCCGACCTTTGGGTTCCAGCTCTACCAGTCGGATCCTGCAGGCAACTATTCGAGCTGGAAAGCCACATGCATCGGCGAAAACTCGGGAAATGCCCAGAGTATTCTGAAGCAGGAGTATAAAGACGAGGAAAAGGATCGTGCTGCTGCGCCTGACACCAAAGCAGCAGGCAGCAATATGACCATGGACGACGCGCTCAGACTCACCTGCCTTGTGCTATCGAAGACCATTGATACTGCAAAGCTTACCAACGAGAAACTCGAGTTTGCAACGCTAACATTGAAGGCCGGAAAGCCCCACATTCACATCTACTCCTCGGATGAAATAGATGAGGTGCTGAGCAAGTATGAGTCGGTCATCAAGCCTGCGGATAGTAACTAGGTTCTTCTTTCCTTTAACCAATCTTTCCTTTTATTTTCCACAGTGAATCAAATATTTCTTTCTTTAAGATGAAGCAGTACAAAATAGCCTGGTACATAACAATACTTGGCACGATGTTACAGCTCTAAAGCTCAAAGGTTCCTCACCGTTACATTTTAAAGAACATGTTCATAAAGAGTCATGTGCATGTGCCCCATATTATATGCTTTGCTTTTGTCATGGAGTACACTCCAGGTTGCAATTTTCTGGCCACGGCTTTTACGATTGGCAGAAAGAGTAGAATAAGAGTGGGAAAGCAGAATTATTTGTGGTTTACGTTTATCAATATATCGAGGACTAAGCATATTGCAGCCATGGACGGAATACTTGAGCAGCAGCGACAGGGATATGAGGATATCGAGCGACTAGAGCAAGCGATTGTCGATCTTATGCTTCAGAACCTGACAAAACACAGATACAGGCTTGTTCGCGAGCAGAAGATAAGCAGCCTGCTTGATCAGATTCAAGCACGTAGTAAGCTGTTGATAGATATGGAGTCAGATTCGACGGGACTCCGGCAAAAGGAAATTGACGGCATGGTGGAGAAGGGGTTTGACGGGTTTTACGAGAGGCTTGCGTTGATCCACAGCTACCACCGCCAGCATCCAGATGCGGTTGTCAACCTGCCCGAGATGGAATACATAAAGTATAAGAACAATCCAGAGGATATAGAGGAGAAGCGAAGGAAGCTGGTGTTGAAGGCAAAGGAGAGCGGCGTTGAGCAAAACCCAGAGCTTGCAGTAATAGAGCCCGAGTCTCTTCAAATGGAGACATTCCTCACAGCGGAGGATGACGAGAAGCTCGACACGATGTTTTCTGGCGAAGAGCGGTTTGGTCGCTATGTCGATCTGAACGAGCAGTACGAACTGTATCTTAACCTAAAGGATGTCAAACACACGTCTTATCTGGACTACCTTGTGGAGTTTCCCAGATTCGAAGCATATCCGCGAAAGAAAAAGAATCAGCAAAAGTATGTAGAATACCTGCAGAGTCTTCGTGAGTACTTTGAGGGTTTCTTTTTGCGAGCAATGCCGTTGTTCAATGTACCAAAGACACATAGGGAGGCCGAGGAGGAGTTTGCACAGAAGTGGCAGAAAGGGGAGGTAGCTGGCTGGCAGGACGATTCGCTAGATAGCTCGTCTGGACAATCGCTATTCTGCGCAGCGTGCAAAAAGCAGTTTGAAAAGGACACCACATTTGCTGCACATATCAACAGTCGCAAGCACAAGAAGACTGTTGCGCGGCTGCAAGACGAGCAGAAGGATGGTGAAGGCAGCGCAGATGCGGTACTGGAGCGTGCACTGGACGAAAAGCTGGAGCAGGACAAGGAGACGGCGTGGCTGGAGTATATTGTCCGGACATATGCGCTTGTGCTAGCGGACAAGATAAGCGATACAAAGGCTAATGTCGAGCGCAGACAAGCGCTGACTGAGGCTGAGCGAAACCAGGAAATCGATGAGGAGGAGCCCGAGTTCGCAGAGGACGACGACGACAAGGACGACCAGATATACAACCCTCTGAACCTGCCCCTCGGCTGGGACGGCAAACCCATCCCGTACTGGCTGTACAAGCTTCACGGGCTGGGCGTGAAGTTTACCTGTGAGATCTGCGGAAACGCAGTCCACCGCGGACGCAAGGCCTACGAAAAGCACTTCCAGGAGTCGCGCCATGCGACAAACATGCGCAGGCTGGGCATCCCAAACACGCGCCAGTTCCACGGCGTTTCGTCAATCGAGGAGGCGCTGAGTCTCTGGGAGCGCATTCAAAAGGAGAAGAAGCAAGAGGTTGTCAACTCTGACACGTTTGAAGAGTTTGAGGACAGCGAGGGCAATGTCTTCAACAAAAAGACATATTTCGATCTCAAGCGCCAAGGGCTTATTTGAAATAGAGAAGGACAGGTTGTTGCTGTTTTTTGGTACTTTTAGCTCGTATTATTGTATTCCCATATCATTTGCCAATAGTCGTTAAATATAGCATTTGGGAAATTATTGGGTAGATATCTTTTTAAATGGCAAATAACTACTGCATCTATGTTGCTCTTTGTAGATTGTTGTCCTTTTATATCGTGCTTGGCATATTTATTAGGCTTTAGCTTTGAATACTCGCTTCAAAAAGTATAAAAGGCTGGTGGTGGCATATCATGGCTGTCGATCTGGTTCAGGATGATATGGAGTTTACTCCAAAATGCGAAGCCGCTCTTGTGGAGATTTTTGGACGTTTCGATAAAGACAAGGACGGAGCATTAAACGACGCCGAGCTACAGGCATTTGCAACCGCTACAAACGGAGAGCCGGCAAGTGAAGCATTTATTTACTATTTTATAATTGTCTGATCAAGATGAGACGTGTAGGAGGGAGGTATTGTTAATTCACTCATACACAACAGCATTGCAATTTTGCACACTGTAGTTCACAGCATCGGATCTGGAGGACATCCGTTCGAACCTGATGTGCACAAAGGACGGGAAGCTGCGCAAAGAAGGGTTTCTGCAAATGTACAATCTGCAAACCAACGCCGGCGACGAGGACGAGACGTGGAAGGATCTCAAGAAGCACGGATATGACGAGAATCTGGTGCTGATCAAGGCGAAGGGACCCGAACCGCCCGCCAAGGATTCTAGCACTGAAAAAACGGCTTCCGCCGATTAAGACAACGCACGATTCGGCCATTAATGTCATGGGGGTTTCTTTTTTCCTTTCAAAGCTTTATTTTGTCAACAATGAGAATGTACAGCGGGAGCGAAGGTTGCATAGCCTATAGAGGAAGTATTGGCAGCAACTATTAATCCGCTACAATAAGATTTCTCTCTCAACTAAATGAAAAGTTTAACGAAGGGGTCTGCATTCCATCGCATACACTGGCAAGAACTCTAGATACAGTTCATCAAATGAGCTGTTTCCAAAGCAAAATAGTACCAGACGGCAAGCAGGTTATCCTTCGCTTCCCAGCGTCCGATAAACAAAGCTCTTACACTTTGCTACCAAACAACGGGGAAGATTGAGTGAAAAGAAGATTTAATAGCCGGTAGAGTTAACAAAAATCGCTGCATTTCGCTCATATACATTTGGGCTGTTAAAAGGCCCTAGTTGCCAGTGTATGGGATTGGCAGACAACAAATGAGGCAGAGAAAAGTACGACAAGCAAGACGATTTTTAAAACGAAAAGAAGGATTCAATCCAAAACAGACTAATAAAATACTGAAAATACAGATAAAAAGAATAGAAAGAGGTGAGAGGACCCATTTGCTGGAATTATTAAAGTTCCGCCATGTCGCTTCTTCATCGCCTCGTATTTTTGTTCTTGGCAAGCAAAAGACCGCCAGGCTTTCTCATTCATTTTCAGCACATGTTGGCATCGATGCTCACAGCACGCACAGCGCTGACAAGCTCGTGAGCCTTGGCACGCAGCTCATCAAAGTAGATCTGGGAGTCCTGGGCCACATGGCGGCGCCTTAGATGGTCGGCTCTCTTGTGCTCCTCAGCCTCAACCATGCGCTGGAAAGTATGCTGCAGATGCCACACGAACGGCCTGATCGCACGGGATGTCTCGGTAGTCAAGCGCTCAGCATGGCACTCAACAAACCCTTCCTTCTCAAGCATCAGCGACACCCTTGAGGAGAGCTTGCGACGCACGGTTCCATCCATGTCAGACAGGATGTAGAACACAGATCCAAGCCCAACCAGCGCAGCAGTGGCCACCATCAGACGGCGCGCCGTATGAGTGCCCATGGTTGACGACAACTTCAGCAGCGTCAGCATATTATTGACAACTGGCTTGGTGGCAAAGAGCGTCATCGACGCTGATGCCGAGATCGAAGTCAGCGCGCCCCAGTTGTGGCTAAAGTCAAGATCCACAAAGTCAGAGAGCTCAAGCTGAACCGTGTCCAGTGCGTTTGAAATGCTACCAATAGATCTGATCTGGCTGGCAGTGACGCTAGCGCTAAGATCACTGTCCCACATAGCGGCAGGTAAATCAGATGTAACTGGCGCTGGCTTGAGCAACACGCCGTCATCGTCAGAGACGGAAACAGTGTCGATGCTTGCAAAGCTGGAGTTTTTGGTCTTTGGCGCACCCTCCAGCACCTGACGCGCGGCCTCGAGTCTGGAGAGCTCCTGACGGGCCTGCTGAATCGTAAAGCAGGCAAATCTGTCGCACTCCGAGACCTCATGCTCTAGATGACGCACCATCGTAAGCAGCACGCTTTCGGCGTAGCCCCAGAGCGAGAAGAGACCTGGGTAAACAACCTTCTCGGCCACGTCCTGCAGATGAACCGTGGTGTTTGTCAGATGAGCTGTCGTATGGCGACGTACCTCGAGACAACTTCCGTCAAGCACGCCCTCAGCGCGCCGCGATGTCTCCGAGCGCTCGTGCAGAAGCGTCTCGTATTTGGGCATCCCCTCGCGCAGCGCAGCGTTGATCTCTTGGATGCGCTTGGTTGCGGTCGCGACGTTCTCGGCGGCCAAGTACTGGGTGTCATAGAGCACGTTCATCGCGTAGCGCTGCGCAGGAGCAAGCTTTGACTTGAAACGTTGCTCCAGCGTGAAGGAGCGCAGGCACTTTTCCATGTTTGCAAAGGATGTGGCCTCCGAAGTCCCGTTCTGCTGGTCAGCAAGCTTCTCGTGGGCGCTGACAAAATGCACAAGCTCTCCACGCTCCTCGTAGGTCAGTGGAGACAGCTCTCTGATCTGATCGAGAATCATGCGCTCGCAGCGGTCCTTGCGACGGATGGCGTCAAAGCGGTTGACTACAATGAATATATGGGCCTTTTCCTTGCCGGCGTTGAGCAAAAAGTCCTGGCCAGAGAGCGTAAAGTGGTTCTCGGCGTTGACGACAAAAACAACGACATCAATCTCCTCCTGGCGGGCAAAAAGCTGGGTGGTCTTGAGCGAGTCGCGGTTGAGTCCAGGAGAATCGATAAGCGCAACATCAACGACGCCGTTGTGCAGCAGGCTTTGCTTGTCGCTGTGGCAGTCGTTGGTGTAGATCTTGAGCTGCTGGTAGTGGTCGCTGTTCTCCATGACAATGTCCTCGAGATCGTTCATACTGATCTTCACAAAGGTCGAGACATCGTCACGGCTGTATGCGGCCATGTTGGGTATAGCATGGACTTCCTCAATGCCTCCGTTGAGCGAAGCATCCACAACTTCGCAGAAGAGCATTGTGCATGGCTGCTGGTCAAAGGGAAGGATGTCCTTGCGGATAAGTGCGTTTACTAGTGTGCTCTTGCCAGCGTTGAGGTCGCCAGTCACTAGGATCTTGGAAGACTTGTCGGTGACGCGGGCGATCAGCTTGTCAATGTGCATCTCGCACTGCATCAGACGCTCGTCAAAGAGACGCGCAATGCTGGACTCCTCGAGGGAGCCCATGACATCCGAATCCGAGTGGTATGACAGGCGGAGATCAAGCTTCAGCACACTCAAATCGCTGGGATCCAGCAGCCTGCCAACGGCATTTGGGTCGACACCCGCACGCAGTTCCTCGCTAGTGGGCTCAGAGTCTGAGAAGTCGTCGGCAGTCATTGTACGACGCAGAGGAATGGGCGCCATAGCATCATCCACTAGCGTTGAGTCCGAGTTAAGCATGGAGTTTGTGCGCCGGAGCCCTGAGGATGTGTGGTGCATCAATGAGGAGGAGGCTGAAGAGGCCAGCTGCTGGTTTGCCCGGACAATACGAGCAAGTGGATAGTGGACGGGCCATTTGGTGCGGTTGTACTCGCCAACCTCCTGGAGCAAGGACTTTGTGTTCAGAAGATAGGTATGCAGACGACGGCACTTGTCAGCAAAGATGCGTTGCTGCTGTACCTGGTCGTGGTGCGAGGCGTTCATTTTTTTCCTTCGTGTATGTTACTTTTCAACCTGTTGGTGTGGAAAGCACAAAGCCTCGGCTGTTGCAAGGGATAATACGAACAAAGAATTAGATAAGAATAGTAGTAATAGAGTAGGGTAAGGAAAGAAGCGGGGATACCTTAAGAGAAGATAGACCCACGCAAATTGGCAAAGTCGTTAGTGTAATGTAAGACTGAAAATAAAAGGTTTGAAAGGGTAGGAAGAAAATATAGTTTTTCTTTCGAAGAAATAGAAAGAAAAGTTGTGGTGATACATTTTCCCTTTTTTTCTTTTGCTTATCAAAATGTGATGCAAAAATGGAAGAAAAAAAAGTCCTCTGGTGCTCATTGGGGGAATGTTGAACACAGCATACACACGTGATAAGCATAAGCCATTCCGACACTCTCCAGCCAATGGGCAGGCGGGTCCGGGCTAATGCCCGCCAAGCTGTTGGTGCAAGAGCCAAAACGAACAACAACATTGAACGCTGATAGAAAAACGATGATCAATGGGAGGTGAGAAAGGAGAGGTTGCGTTTGCCTGCGCCTTTTCTGCTCCGCTGGCGGCATTCACTAACTTTTGAATCAGCCTTGTCCGTTACTCCGCATCCGAATCACGACGCACGGCGCAGACAGCGGAACCAAGGCCCAAGACCCCAAGACCCGCACAGCGCATACACACTATACGCACAAGCGATCCAACCGGGGAAAGGGAGCGGCTTGCTGGGCAAGAGGAATGCGCGGGACAGCGGCACCGGCGAAGCGCACACAGAAAGCAGCTGCTACGTAGACTGAGAGATGGACGTGACGCGCTTGAACTTTGCAGAGGCGCTGAGGGAGTTCCGAGAAGCGGTGGCAGAGTGCGACTTTGCGGCGATGGACATGGAGATGACAGGCTTGTACGAGAGCAAGGAGCAGCAGCCGCACCGTCTGGACTCTGCGGACGAGCGGTACGCCAAGCTCAAGCGAAGCGTTGAGACGTACGGCGTGATGCAGGTTGGCATCAGTCTGTTTACGTGGCGGGAGGACGGAGACGGCGGATTCTACGAGGCGCGACCATTCAACTTCAATGTGTTCCCAGCCACGACGGTTGGGCGCACGCCGGTGGAGACTCACATGGGGTTCAAGAACACTGCGCTGGAGTTCCTTGCGCGCAACTCGTTTGACTTTAACAAGTGGGTGTACTCGGGTATTCCGTTTCTGCGCGCAGAAGACGCCAACCGGATCCGTGCAGAGCGGGCGGCGCTGCTGGGTGGGCGTCAGGCGATGGTTGTGGCCGACGACGGCGCAACCAGGGCATTTGTCAGGGGCATCGAAAGAGCGCTCAGAGCGTTTGCTGCGTCGGGCGAGCGGACGTTGCGATGCGAGACGGCCAACGCGTACCAGCGCAAGATCGTCCACGACATGGCGGCGCGGCACGACACGCTGGCGACGCGCGGCATTGATGGCGATGTTGAGGTATTCAGAGTTACACGTAAGGAGATGGCAAAGCTGGCGGCCAAAAGACTGCGGCTGCTGGATGCGTCGATTGATGAGGCTCGCGGGTTCTGCGCGGTAGTTGACCTTTTGTCGGCAGCACGCAAGCCTGTCGTTGGCCACAACATGCCGCTGGACGTTCTCCACGCCTACGCAAAGTTCCATCGTGCGCTCCCGTCCACACGCGTTGCCTTCGAGCAAGCAGTGGCTGGTTTCCTGCCGGTGCTGATTGATACCAAGTACATCATCGAGTCGACGCCTGCCATAAAAGCACGGTACAAAACATCCAGTCTCGAAGACATTGCGCCTATGCTTGAGCTGGAGGCTGCGCGCGACCCGGGTCGTCCGCTGGTGCGCTTCCACCCGCGGTTTGCGCACACTGCCGCCCACAAGGTCATGCACGAAGCCGGGTACGACGCATACATCACCGGCGCAACGTTCATCCGTCTGCTCAAACTTGACGGCGGCATCGATCTTGCCGCACGTGCCACCAGTGCCAGCGAGCACGGCGGTGAGCTCGTGCTCTACCGCTACATCAACCGCCTGTACATGCTGTTTGGCGACGACATGGCGTGGCGCGTTGGCGGCGGCGGCGGCGGCAGCGGCGGCAGCGGCAGGAGTAGTAGTGGTGATTCGAGATCTGCTCGGGCTGCGAGTCCTGCCAAGGACAAAGAGGAGGCCCCTACCAGTGCCATGGAGAACGATGCTGACTCTAGTGTCTTGCATGGATAATTGTTCCGTTTTTATTGCCGTCCAGTGCTTGTGTTATTCAAAGATTTTAATCTCAGTCTCAGTCTGCTGCATCCAGCCTTCGTGCCTTTTTTTCGCCTCCTGGCTCTGCCGAGTGGTGAGGTTTTGGCAAGCTGCCATTGGCTGCTGCTGGGCTGTATAACTCAAAGAGGCTGTAGTTGAAAAAGCGAGAACATGCTGTTTTTCTCTCTTTTCCTACTAGCGTATGTTCCTTCATTCATCCATTTATTTATTCACTTTTCATTCTGCTGTCAGCAATCTCTAGATATAGCGTATTCCACCCTTACTCCCTCTGATTGTTCATCATTGAGTGCTGAGCAAGAGATAGATTAGTAAACAGGCACAGAATGTTTGGCTCATTTGTGAAGGCAGCAGCGCTGGGTGCGCTCACTCTGCTGCTGGGCGCCAGCACGACGGTGCAGGCAAAGGCCAATGGGATTGACACAGATGTGCACTCGCTCCGGGCGTTCACGCTGGAGCTGCCGTACGTGGATGAGGGCTTCCAAATGCGCAACTACGACTTTGGCGGGGATGCAATCGTAAACACGCTGAGCCGGATCCGGTTGACGCCGGATTTGCAGTCGCGGATGGGGTGGGTGTGGAGCACGACGCCGCTTCCTGACGATTACTGGAAGGTGGAGTTTGAAATCAAGGTGGGCGGCAAAGGCGGGTACCTGTATGGCGATGGGATGGGGTTCTTTGTGACGAAGGAGCGCGCATCCCCTGGTCCCGTGTTCGGAAACCGCGACTATTTCCACGGACTGGGCGTGCTGTTTGACACGTATCCGAACGGAAAGCACGATTTCTCAACTCCGTTTGTCATGGGCATGGTTGGCGATGGCAAGACCGCCTACGATGGCGCCCACGATGGCGATGCTAACAGACTGGGCATGTGTGAGGCCTACTTCCGCAACCTTAATAACCCAACCAAGGTGGCGGTCACCTACTACAAGGGTCGGTTTGTTAATGTTCAGCTCCAGCTCCAGCCCAAGGACAAGTGGATCAACTGCTTCACCATCAATAACGCTACGCTTCCGACGGGCTCGTACTTGGGCTTCACTGCACTTACTGGCGATATCAGCGATAACCACGACCTTATCTCGGTGCGCGCTGAGACCCTGCGCTCGGAGGCGCTGGAAAACTATAACTTTAGCCCCGATATGGGTGTCCCTGCCGCACCCACCATTTCGGGCGCTTCGTTCCTGGGCACTGTTGTTAAGCTGCTTCTCGTTGTTGGCGTGTGCGTCGGCGCGTTTGTTGGGTACAGGAAGTACTCTGCGGACAGCGCAAGACGCTTCTAAGCAGAAGACCCTTTTTGAGTAACCGAAAGTGGTAGTGGTCTATAGCTTCTTTTCCTCTCTCTCTCCTTCTTTTCCTTTCTCCTTTTTTTTCTTATCCGATACGGCACTTTCTTTATTTCTGGATCTATCCCGACGTCTTAATAAAGAAGAAAGCTAAAACAAAAAACTCTCCTTGTGCTAGGTTGTAGATTTTGGATCAAAGTGAGAAAGCACACACGTCATCGACAGAAAAGGTAAAAGCAGACAGCATTGATCGTATCTCCGCCTTTCGCCGTTTCTCTTCCCTCTTCTCTTAATTCTGTTGCCCTCCTTTGCTCGTAGCTATTGGCATTTGTTACAGCTCTCGATTCGACATTCTTTTGTTTTCTATTGCCCTTAATTAGCTTATTACTTCTTCTGCACGAAGCACCGCCTGTTTTTTAATTTGCTTCAATTCGATGGTCGAGACGCTAGGACACATTGCGGTGCAACCCGACTGGACGGTTGATGTGGATGGCGCGCTGGGCGGTGGAGACAGCAACGAGGGGCCGCACAGGTTCTGGGTATCGGCTTACAAGCAGGGGAGCGAGTCGATCCACGACAGCGTGGAAGCAACAGCAACAGCAACAGCGGTGGATGCGGGCGGAAAACGGATAGTCAGTCTGGCCACGGCAAGTGGCGACAGCGAGGGCGTTGCGGCCGAGTACGTGAGCCCACGGCAGCTTCGGCTGTGGAGCAGACGGCTGGCGATACCGGCGGCGCTGCACACGGCGGCCGGCACTGCGGTGGAGTGCTCGAACACGGCGCGCGCAGCAACAGCGGGTGTGCGGAGCATTGACGTCAGCCGCCACGGCGGGCTGCTTGTTGCCGGCGGCGACGATGGAGCGCTCGATGTGTACGAGACAACCAGTGGGGGCGGTGCGCATCGTGTGCGGCTGGCCGGGCATTTGGGCGATGTGACGTGCTGCCGGTTCTTTCCGTCGGGACAGGTTGTTCTGAGCGGCGCCACTGATATGCGGCTGAAGGTGTGGTCGGCTGCCGATGGCTCCAACCCTGTGACGCTTGTGGGCCACACGGCGCGTGTCACCGACTGCGCTATCGTTGGCGTTGGCAAGAATGTGGTTTCGGCTGGCGCTGATGGCTCCGTGCGTCTGTGGCACTGCGGATCGGCGATGCTGGTGCACATGTTCACCTTGTCTGACAGCGCTGTCAATAGAATCGTTGTTGCTGAGGCGCGTGAGGGCCTCCGGCAGGGCAGCGAGTCGTCCAGCGCTGGTGAGGCTGGGAATGAATTCGAGACTGTTGGCAAGATCGTTGTTGCCGCTTGTGAGGACGGCCGTGTGCTGGTCCTCGATCTCCATTCGCGCGAGACAGTCGCGGTGTTTGGTGCTGTCGGTGACCCGCCGGTCCGCGCCGTGGCCTACGACACCGAGCGGGACACTGTGTTTGCCGGTCGCGCCGACGGCTCCGTCGCTGTGTGGTCGGGCGCAAAAACAGCTACAACTGCGCCTGTGCTTGTCTTCACACGCGGCACGGCGGCAGTCTCAGATGTCTGTCTGGTGCGCACATCCGCTGCTCCGCCATTGCTATGCGTCGGCACCGAGGACGGCCAGCTGTTTTTGGCTGCTGTTAGTGTTGGTGCCGCCTCCGCTTCCGTCGAGGTTGTTGAGGATCTTGTTGCCTTTGATGTTGATCCGATTACCCAGATCAGGCCGGTGCCGTCGTCAGAGCCCAATGCCTCCCGCCAGAACGTTTGGGCAGCCGCTCGGTGCAGTCGGGTGTGCAGGTTCTAGCTGTTGTTATTGTTGCTATTGTTGTTTTGATTATTATTTTCATTTATTTCGTATAAACAGTCGCTAGAAAAGTCATGTGAGTCGCACCGCAGCACAACTCAGCTACATTTAACTGCCAAGCAGCTGGCTCAGATCAGCATCCTCGTAGCCGTCGTTGATGTTGGCTCTGGAGATCCTGTCCGACGCTGGCGAGTTCTGCAGAGGCCCGCTGAGACCAAACGACAGGTCCTCCAGCTCCTTCTCAAACATTGCCACATAGTTCTTTGCTTTTGGGGTGGAGAAATGAAGCTGCCCGTTGTTAGTGTCTGGCTTTCTCCGCTTCCCCTCCGACGCATCGCTCTCCATGCCCTTGTCGTCACCAATGTTGTCGTTGTCGTCAGAAACACGCCGCTTGCTAACGCCTGTTGGTCCCTCGTTCTGTTGGCCAGCTAGATCATCATCAGATGATTTTGCCGCCGCCGCTGCTGCTGCTGCTGCCTCTGCTGCCTTCTTGCGCCGCTTGCGTTCCATGATCTCCTGGAACGACAGAATCTTTGGCAGCCCTTGCTCCTTGCCGCTGTCACTGACAACAGATCTTGACTTTGGTCTGCTTCTCTGCTCCTTTACATCCTCTGCCGCTACCTCAGACACAGGCGTTGTGATCTCCGCGGGCTGGACCACTTCAATTGACGGCGACGATGATGAAGACGGGACCTTGCCTTCGTCTTTGTCCTTATCTGTCACATCTTCTATAGTAATGGAGGGCCCCAAAGTCAAGTCGTCCGGTTTGTCCTGCGCTTTGTCCCAATCACCACTGCCAGTGCAGGGATTCGTACTATTGTTCTGTGGCTGCGTATCCGTCTTTTCTTGCTCCATATACTCATTCTCCTCCATCCCGACTGCATACGACGCAAACTCTGACGCATAACACACACGAGACGCTGGCGAGTTGCCTCTGGACGACTGGTAATTCTCGCTACTCGGTTCGGAGAAGCTCTTCTGCGGCATGTCCACAGGCTGTGGTTGCTGTGCTCTGTCGTTGCTCGCGGGTTCGGCTGCATGCGTGTGGAAGAAACTGGACGTGTTATTAGCGATTGGGTTCGAAGCAAATGTGTGCTCCGAGTAGTTGGTCGGCGGTATATTCATACGACCTTCTCTCCTTCTGTGATCCACTTGGTTATCGTCACTCGTGTCCTCAGCAATTCCCAGAATGTCATAGATTGTAGGAATCTTTGCTGCTGCTGTTGCCGCTGGTGCTGACTCCACGACGCTTGCCTGTTGCGCGGGAGCAAAGGCGCCACGGGTGATTTGGTCGGTTGGCTTGCTTGGCTGCATGGTCAGTTCTGTCGGCGGAACCGATCCCATGGTATCATCGGCCGTATATGCGCTGTCAACGTCCATTCCATCTGACTCTGCGCTAGGGGTTTTTGGAAACCCTCCATCCACGGCAAACGCGCTTGCGGCTGGAATCCGTTGCGGCTGTTGCCACAATTGCTGTCCAGGTTGCGCATTCGTTCCTGAAGCACCCCCGCCTGCCAACGATGTGCTGCTACCGCCGCCCGGCGTCCACACTAGATCGCCAAACACCTTTGGGCGGTTCTGTGGTCTGGGATGGGGCGCAAAAAACGGCTTGGCTCCCGCATTAAGCTTACGACTACTCGGCGCATTCGGCGCACTAGCCTCCTTACGCGGAGGCCGGAAAGCCGTCATCATTGGCCGCCCAGCACCAACGCCAGCACCTCCTGCTACCCCTGCTCCCTTGGCACCGCCACTGTCGTGCGGTTTCGAGTGCTTGAAAATGCAGTCCGCACGAGTACACGTCCCGCCGCTCTCCTCGTTTCTGCAGGGCACTTCGCTCGGCGGCTTTGTTGTCCGCGCCGCGCTCTTCTCCGTATGCCGCTTGCCACAGTCCTCTTCCGGGCAGTCGCCCGTCTGCGCAAACGACTGGCACACATCCTGCGACTCGCGAGCCCGGGTGCTGTGTCGGAACCCGCAGGACTCTCCGTTCCGGCAAGTGCCGGTCATGAAGAAGTAGCAGTCGACCTTTGACTGCGGCATTTGTTGTTGGCGCTTGTGTTATTTTTTCCTTTGTCCCAGTCGCTTGGAAATTTAATAATAGAAATATACAGAGTAAATAGTATGATGTCTCCTCACCTCCTCCGCCGCTGAATAGGAGGGGAGCTTTGCTGAATCGGAATTACAAGAAACACGGTCAGCTCTGAAATAAATAAAACTTTAAATACCACCAAGGTTAGAGAAAGGAAGGAAGAGTGTCGCAAAAAGAAGAACCGATTGTTGTCAACGTATCCTCCTCCATCAGGGCACGTGCACGCAGCATAAAATCGACAGCATCTGTGCGAAAACCCGTCCGCAGAATGACATGGGCAAAGAACTGGAGCGCTTTTGGATAAGGCTTTCTGGTTCCTTATTAACACGATTCACGCTGGGAGATAAGGCGAGAGGGACGGGTCTTCCTCCCTCTTCCTTTTCTCTTTCGTTAATTGTGCGCTGCCAAGTAAGGACCAGTGCTTTTGTTTGCACACTAGTGCTTTTTTCGCCTCCGTAGGTGCTGGATTCTGGACATGGTGAGCCAAAGAGATCTGGCAGTCGTAATGGACCGCTGTCTGGGATGTTTTTCTATTCCCCGTGGTCCTTGTTAACCGCCGAACAATGAACTCCATGTTCCCATCCACGATGCACAAACCCTATTTTGCAACATGCTAAGCAAAGAATGAAAGTTATACCCAAGAAACATGTGAAATAAACAAGTCCCAACGTCTTTGCTCTCTACAGTTTGATTCTTCTTTCTTCCTTGCCAACAAGAGCAAACAACGACGAAACTATAGAAAAAGAAAACACTAAGCGAAAACTAGCCGTCCTAATCAATATCCATTCTTCCTCCGCCGATCGGCCTCTTTGTCCTGCGACCGCCGCCTCCTCTCCTGTTATGATGCGACGACGCACCTGGTGCAGGCAAAAACGATGCCATCTGCGGGCCAGACGGCCTGTTGTCGTCTTTCGTAAGCTCAACAGCAAGCTTTTTGCCGTCGGCAAGAGCATCGTGGAGTTTGTCCACCGCGTCTTCAGCAGCAGCCTTGGCCGAGTAAGTGATCTTGGCATGGCCCGAAGCCTGTCCATTGCGGTCGTAAAGAAGCGTGCACGATTTAATAGCTCCAAACCGCTTGAAACACGTTTCGACGTCTTCCGCCGACGCCTGGGTGTCAAGGTTCGAAACAAACACAGTAGCTGGTCCTGCCTCGCCTTTAATCGATATCTTCATGTTCTTGGTGCTAGTAGAGAAGGCTGCACTCTCTCCTTTGCTGCCCCTCTTCCTCCTGCCCGCAGCAGCAACCCCCGAAAGTCGCTCGCTAAGCTCGCTCTTCGACGGCTTTGCGCTCTTCTTCCCAATCCTGCCCGCAAGCCTGCCCTTGCCAAGCACCTTGTTCGTGCTCACTCCCGCTCCAAGTCGCGCTGCAATCGCCCCCCTGGTGCTCGCAATAGCCGCCCCCTCTGCGTCATTCCCCAATGCTGCTGTCTTCGTCTTGTTCTTTACGCGCCGCTAAACCATTCTTCACACCACGCTTCCCATTTCCAGCAATTGATAGAAATACAACCCGATTGGGAAAAAAAGAAGCTCCACTTTTATTTAGTAGATTGAATACCACCTTAATGAATAGGCTTTTGGACTATCCATCTGCCAATTCCCAAATAATACATATAGATACTTACCGCTGGTTTCTTTGCTCCCTTGGTCGATGCCTCCGATACCTTTGACGCTGCTACCGCCTTCTTATTCTTCTTCTTTATTGCTGCTGCCCTGTTCCCTCCCTTCTTCCGCTGCAACCTCGTGTCCTTTATGATTTGGTCAAGGCTCTGGTCAAGGCGTGTGTTGAGATTGTCCATAATCTGTGTCAATTTCCTTTTTTTTTGCAAATATAAAGTAGATATAGAAACTATGATTGATTTAAAGCGTAAATGCAAATAGAAAAAAGTGACGAAAAAAAAACAAAAAGTAAAAAGAAAAAATTGGAAAACAAACAAAAACGCGCTGAATATTGCCAAAACGCGCCCAATCGAAACAAGGCGAGTAAAAATGTCCCACGACATTCCACGTGAGATCCGCTGCTTATGCCGTTCATTTTCTACGTTACAGACTACTTTCTGCTTATTTGGACAATGAGCAGCAAAAAAAGGAGAACCCGACGCGGGGCTCGAACCCGCAACCACTAGATTAGAAGTCTAGCGCGCTTCCAATTGCGCCAGTCAGGCTGACTCAAACCGGCCCAATGCAAGACCTCGCTGGCTGATTGCTAAAGATATTATACTTTCACACGCTGTCTTTTCTGCTAAAGAGGGATTCTTTAAGTAAAATTAGTTCCATTCAACACATGCAGTCCCTTTACAGCTCACACATTATCTAAGCTCTTCATCTGCTAGAGAGGGACCCGCTCTATGTCTATTTTGGCTTCATTTGCGCTTTGTCATTTTGTGCATTGAAGCGCATATTTACCGATTGATTTTGCATTGCGTGCAATCAATAGCTGTGATCTGGTTGATCGGTTCTTTAGATCGAGTGATCACTTTTTTTTCCAAAAAAAAATTAGCATGTCAGGTCAAGCACCACTTTCGACTTTACTAAATGTTTGCCAACAGACTGAACAATAGGACGTTGTCGTTGTTGGCTTTCTTCTATCGTTAACCTTATTGTTATCCATTATTTCCTGTGTACATGCAACTCTAATGGCGGGAACAAAAGCAGCGAAATCGAATTTCAAGGCAAAGACCAAAGCAAGGGCTGCTGCCTCTCAAGCCTCGACTAAGCGCAAGAACGCAAGGACGAAAAGCAAAGGCTCCGCAGGTACCAAACCGACAGTTATCAACGCCAATACGAACGCTGAAAATGATAGCAACGATGATGTTAGCGACGTGGACGTTGCGTTTGTGGAAGAGAACGCGGATAGAATGAACTTTTTGACAAGTATTGACTCGTCCAAACTCACGGCTTTTGGCAAGGAGGAAAAGAAAAAGAGAAAAAAGGCCGACTCAAAATCAAGTGCAAAGCTGTCTGCGGAAGCATCGGATTCTGAGGACGACGCCGTTAACAATTACAGCGACTCTGATCTCGAGATCCATAGCGATGAAGACGAAGACGAAGACGAAGATGGTGACGAATCCGAACCAAAGTCAGATGTAGAAGACGACAGCGTGGTTGACTTTGTTCTGTCGGACTCAGATTCGGACTCTGACGCCGGGTCTGCCTTGTCGGACTCGGACTCTGAAAATGAGACCATTCCCGAGAAGGACGACTATGTATATCGCAACAGCAAGATGCGTCGCGCTGAGAAGCGCAAGGCGTTACTTGACGACGAAATGGACTATGAGCAGAAAACGCGTTCTTTTGAGCAAATTGAGAAAAAGGCCAAAATATCCAAAAGACTTCCTATCAAAACATCCGACGGCCGTCTTGTTGCAGCAGAGAGCTCCGACGAAGGTGATAATGCAGAAAGCCAAGGAGAAAATGACTCGGACAGCGATGTTGATATGGAAGATACTCAACCTGGCGACAATGCCTCTTCTGAGGAGCAGGCGGAGGATTCTGAACCTGAGTTCGGCGATCGGAAAAGGATGCCTAATCTTGATGAGGAGCCCGACAGGAACCAAATGTCACGCAAGCAGTATATTGTTGCTCAGCAGAACCGCTTGGCATCGATAGCCGATATGGTTATGCAGGATGTTGAAGCAAATATGGGCGGGCTCAAGCATCTCCATGCGATATCAGACGACAAGGATCCAAAGGTCAAGCAGCTGGGACTGCTCACTCAGCTTGCAGTTTATCGCGACATTCTTCCAGACTACCGTATCCGCGAATTGACCGAGAAGGAAAAGCAGACAAAGGTAACCAGGGATGTGCGGCAGCAGCGTATCTTTGAAGAAAGACTTGTCAAGAACTACAGCATTTATCTCAAGCAGCTCTTTGCAGCAGTCAAACATGCAATGAAGATATTTGGCGATAGCTCGGCCGATATCGAGACAGGCACGACGGCAACACGTGCATTGGGTGAGCTGATCAACACCCATCCGCACTTTAACTTTCGGAAGGATCTGCTTGCTGCTCTTGTCGATGTCTATGTTCAGCCATCTTCGCGCATTAACTTTGCACCCTTCACGCCGATGGCTCAGATAGCCCGGCTTGCAATTCTGCGCCTGTTTCGCGAGGATGTGTCGGGCGAATATTCCCAGAATGCGGTCATTCTGGCTTCCAAGCGCATCAAAAGGCTGTCATACCGCGTGGACCCAAGCGCAATGCGCCCGTGGCTTCATCTGCGACTGCGCGAAGAGCTCCGCGAAAACCCTGATGATCGCAAGCGTGCTGAGGCAGACCAGAAGCGCAAGGACATGATACGAGAGAAACGCAAGCTTTTGAAACGCAAAAAGGGCGGTGTTGCGATAAGAGATGCTAAGCGCGCAATGCACGAGTCAAAGAAGCAGGTCAAGGCGCGGAAGGTGCAGCAGGAGGTGGACAAGTCGATGCGGGAGGCCGAGGCTGAAGTGTCCCGCGAGGAGCGCGAAAGATGGTATGGTGAGACGCTGAAACAGGTGTTCATTACTTACTTTCGAATTCTCAAGCAAAAGGACAATATTGGAGGACTGTTGCCTGCGGTTCTTGAGGGTCTGGCCAAGTATGCTCATCTAATAAGTGTTGAATTCTTTGTTGATCTCTTCCACTTGCTGAAGAAGATAATGCGCGGCCAGCATGGTGTCGGGATCGGTGCTGAGGAGGTTGCCACGGGCGATGTGAATGAGGCAGACGAGCTTGTATCCTCGCGTGTCAGCCTGCGCACGTCGTTGCTCTGCATTCTGTCTGCAATGCACATTCTGACAGGCCAGGGCGAGGCTCTTAACCTGGATATCAAGGACTTTTTCTACCAGCTGTACGCGTTGATTCCGCCTCTCTGTACTAATGCTCAGATTGAGGCCACGCGTATGTCTGCCTTGTCTGACGGCACCCGCTATACGGTCTATCTGACTCCGGCGGAAGTTGCTGCCGCCAATGCCGAGCGCATTAGCCAGAGCCAGATCCAAAATTCTGAGATCAGTGTGAACGCCGAATCACAGCTTAGAGAGGCAATGTGGGAGGAAACCGTTCGAAGCGAATCGGATCTGCTGTTCGAGTGTCTGGAAATGATGTTTTTGGGTCGGACAAAAGTGTCGTCGATCACCCGAGTGGCATCGTTTTGCAAGCGGCTTGCTGAGAGCGCGCTGTACTGGCCGCCCAAGACCGCCAAGACAGCGGTTGAGTTTATCCACAAGCTGCTTATCAAGTACCCTGCATTGGACCGCTTGTTCTCATCCGAGGAGCAGGCTGGCAGCGGGCTTTATCTAAGGGATCTGGATGATCCGGACATGTGTAACCCGTTTGCCACATGTCTGTATGAACTGCATTGGCTCCAGATACATCACCACAGCAGCGTGCAAGAAGCAACAGCACGGCTGCTCAAATATGCAAAATCCGAGGAAAAGAAGCATCAAATTTAGCTGTAGAGCCTTTTGTACTAGCTACTGATTAGACATCCATCCAAAGCTTGAATTGAAATACTACGTGCTCATTATTCAAACGTCGATTGAAGGAGGAGGGATCGTGGTAGTAGGTCTTTGTTTTGCACCACCTCAATCCACCCACGCGCGCTTGTGTGGGGGAGCAAGGGAGGCTGCAAGGTACCAGAAAGAGGGACTGACTGACTGACTGACTGACTGGCTGTCTGTCATTCATTCATTGTAAAGCTTGAAGCAATAACATTACACCAACCCCTCTCAGCAGCTAGAGCAAGCGCTATCACCCTAATGTAGAAAATTAAAGTAGCCCCTACTACAACTACCAGGAAATGGTTTAGTACCATGATGTTTTGGGTGTTTGAGGACTGCTAGCAGACGAAGAAAGAATAAGGTTTTACCAAAGAGAAAAAAAGCAACCTTGTTATAAAGAGCACGTTCGATTTTGGATCTCCTGTAATCACTTTTGATTCGCTTCTGCTTGCAACATGAACTGTTGTTGCCCTTTTTGCCTTCTCTTTCTTTTTTGTGCAGCTCTTTTTAATATTTTTCTAGCTATTTCTGAAATTCGCTCTTTTACTAAAGTTGAAAAATATTTATCTAGCATTCCCGTTGCTTGTACTTTTTCATATCTCACAAGCGCGCGGGGGGGAGCAAAAGACACGCCAACCAGCTAAATATTCAATTGGAGAAAACCATACAGCACATTTTAATATAAACTTTTGCGATTTCGGGCATTTTGCTAAACGCGTGTAGCTTTTCCTTTCTCACCTTCTTTCCTTTCCCTTTCTTAACGTTCGTATCCTACTTCTTTTATATATCTTTTTTCAGTCTGTGGGACGTGTGTTGGTCTTGAACACCTTGTGTATTCTTGCGTATATCCATTTTATTCATTGCGCCTTGGCTAGTCTTGCACACAGTCTTTCTCTTCTTTTTTGTTTTAATTGTACAGTATTTTAATTTTTTTGCTTGACCTCCAAAAAAAGGTCAACCCACTCTTTCTGTCTTCTCTGGCCTTCTTCTCTTTAATCATTCTCTGCTCTTTTTATCTCTGTTTTTTGTTCCTTCTATTGTGTCAACCTTTTTTTGTCTTTTTTCTGTACAAAGCGAGATATATAATCGACACACGGCTCTTGGGACTTTTTTTCTTGTTGACTTGAAGAAGAAGAAGAAGAAGAAGAAGATATATAGCGCCTTCAGAAAAAAAACTGTTACGCCCTTGCTGCTGTTGGGAAAAAGGACCTGATACCAGATACTGTTGTTGGGCTTGCTCGGTAAGAACGCACAAACGCGAAACAGCCCATAGCAGCAATAGGCGCGATATACACTTTTTTCCGTGGTATCCATCGTTCGGTGCTTATATTTTTTCCTGTGTGTGCATTGACAACACCTGTTACGTATCTGATATATCTTTCTTTGCAACAACAGAGCAAGAGACATATTCAGAGTGCTGCGTTCGTGGAAGGTAAGGATATTTTTGAGTCTCCTTTTCTGTAGTGCGTCTTACACCCTTATGTGTAGGCGTTGTTGTTGTTTAAGGCTGTGCATACAGTTATTATTCCTGTTTCATGTCGATTTCTCAACTCTAATTCATATTTTAACTATGTGTTCTAGATAATGTCTACGAGCGTTGCTGCCGAGACGTCGTTAAAGGCACATACCAATCCGCGGCGGATTTCCACACATATGGACGCGACTCGATCTTTGTCATCATCGCCTGGTGCTGACGACCAAAACTCGAGTGTCGATTTTGAGGAAGAACTGAAGCAGGAGCTCGAAAATGAGATGAGTGCATCGTACGATAATCTGTTTGGAGACGACAGCGATGATGGAAATGATGCCTTTAGCGATACACGGTCGGTAACTGGCATCAGCACCGTCGATGATCTAGGCTCAGCAATATCCAGCGACAATGAGGTTGAAGATAACAACGACAATGTCCAGGAAGACGCGACAAGAGATGAGGACGATGATGAGGAAGAAGATGATGATGAAGACGATGACGACGACTTGTTTGGAGACGGAGGCACACTTGAAAGCGGCGACGAGGACGATGAGTTGAACCTTGACTTTGAAGATCCATTGGTACCCGATGTTGCTAAGGCTGCACAAAACTCTCACTTTTCGACCAACGATACAAACACAAAAGTAGACGAGGATTCGGCTTCAGACGATGAGTTTGAGGCTGTTGACTTTGATCTGGATACGCTTCAGGCAGAGCTGGAAGATAGTCTTGTAGAGTCGGCTACCCAGAACACGTCAGAGACACGGATTGATGCCGATTCGGTAAAAAGAAAGCGTGTGCAGAACTTGGTGCATGTTGGCGACACAGATATTCTTGAGCGCTACAAGGATGAGCACCCGTCGCTTATATTGCATCTGTTTGATTCGCACTTTCGCTTTGAGGGTCAAGAGGGCGTGTTTCTTTACAACGGCCCAATGCGCTTTTTCTTTGAAGCGCTTAACGTTGGGCAGATTCCTATTGACCTTGTTGACGTTCTGGCGCAGGTCAACTGCCGGTATTTTGACGGCTGTCTGATTGTTGAGGTACACGACCACCGGCGACCAACGCAGGAACCAAAAACCAAAAAGCAGCGTGTCAGCAATCTTCTTACATGGTCGTCTTTTTCCAACAGCAGCACGCCTGACACGTCAAATCGGATACCGCCTTCGCCTTCTACAAACCCATCGGAGACGGCAAAAATTCCAGAGCCTGGATCAACTGCCATTAACGGTCTAAAGGTGGATGGATCTCAGCGGTTGGCAGCATCTCTTACCAACGGTACAGCGACAGATGGTGAGCTTGCTTCTGAAACGCCAGTCAACAGCTCGCTTGACACAAACAGCTCCAAGGTATATAAAAAGGTGATGCGGCCAACGTCAGAGACCATTAATCTTGATCTTCTGCTGGCATGCGAGCGAAGTCGAACAAAGCTGTCGCCGGACGATGTGCTTGAGCTTGAAAGCATGGTTTTGCTGGCCATTGAAGAACCACTGGATCTTGAGCCCGATGTTCAAGTCAGTCGTGTCAGTAATGCAATACGGTTTGTCGAATATGGCCATTTGCTGCCTTCCAAGCGACGCAAGTACAACTCTGCTGAGATTGAAGCTGAACAGGCGGAGCGCGAAGAGAAGCTTAAGCTGTTGACGCTTATGGATGACAGAAAGTCGCGCGAGTTTCAGCCGAGCTTTAACCGTGTTTCGCAAGTCAACGAATGGCGGCATAAAAAGTATGTTAATGATGCGGAGGTGTATCCAGCAGCGGTGCCCTCTGTTTCTCTGGGCAAGAAGCCGCCAACCAAAAAGAATCGCAGCCAGATGTCGCTCTTTTCAGACGGACGCAGGGTTATTCGTACGCTGCGGTTTGTGCAGACAACAAGTGGACGCTCTACACACACTGTATTTCATGTTCTTGAGCTTCCTGACAACAATGGTCTTCAGGGAATCATGCGGTGGGGCACGCTTCCAGACACCTCGATTAATGGTGGTTCGCGGACATTTTCATTTCCCAATGAGGAGATTATGCGAATGCACATTGACAACTTTAAGCTATTGTTGGGGATCGAGAACAACCGCTTGATATACGATTCTATATATCCAAACGGCGTGCCAACTTCAGGACCTCCTCCAACATCACCAACCGTTGCGGCTCCCTCAGCACTCAACGGTGCTAGCAGCTCTGTGGAAGCACCTGTCTCCGCATCCGTCTCTGTGTCAAGCCCAACAGTGACGAATGCACCAGTGTCGTCGGTATCTCCGTCAAAGGCCACCTCGCCAACAACAGAAACAGAATCCCAGTCGCCTGTTGTTGCCGCATCTTCTCCTACAGCTCCTGAAACGTCTAAGCAGAAGAGTGCTTCAGCCGCGAAGAACAGTATTCGCAATTCTCGTATAAAGTCACCGCAGCCGAAGCAGAAGAAATCGGCATCTAGTACCAAGGATAGTACAGAACCTGAGGACAAGGCTTCTCGAGAAAAGTCTGCTTCCGTGGGAGCTCAGAAGGCGAAGTCGACGGGATCCACAAAGTCAAAGTCAAAGGCAAAGGGTTCTGCGGCATCCCAAGATACCAAGCCGCCCAGCAAAGATGCGGATGCTGACAAGGATACTCAGGATGCGCGTGCGATAACACCTACAGATAGTGTCAAGGACACGGACGATGTGGGCGATCGCGATAACACCCCTGCGTCTAGTTTGCAGACAGACCAGGCATCTGCAGAGCCTGAAGCGCTTAGATCTGCGATCAATACGGAGCCCGACAATACCAGCGCGGCTACAACAGGCAAAAAGGCACAGGCAAAGGGAGGAGCGAAGACTCAGCGCAAAAAGGCAGCGCCCAAAGAGAAGAAGTCTAAGGCTAAGCCAAAGTCTGCTGGCGCAAAGGGTGCAAAGGATGCGACTTCAAAGTCCAAGGCTGGAGATGTCGAATCTGCGTCGCCTGCGCCCGCTACTGGTGACGCAGAGAACATAGCTGCTGGTGATGGTCAGAATGTTGCTAAACAGAACATAAACACTAGCCAAGGGGTTACGAGTGCTGCTGCGAACGGCAACCTGTTATCAATGTCGCCCATGGTTTCTACTGCCAATATTCCAGCGCAGTCACAAGCTGCTGCAGTGTCGCAAACACCTTTATTAAATGCGGCGTTGGGTCTTTCTTCGCAGACCAACCCTTCAGCTCAAGCAATGCCGAATATGCCGTTTGAGTTGCCAAAGCACATTACAAAGGAGTATTTGCAGGCAAACCCGCACTACTATGCAATTCTACGCAACCATATGGCTTCTCTTGTGAAGCAGAAGCAGCAGCAGCATCAGCAGCAG
>JANBOK010000149.1:0-24920 GCA_027595805.1 Coemansia sp. Benny D160-2 | reverse complement strand
GTAACCTTTAAAGCCTGCAAATTATGACAAATATTTGAATGTGTATTTATGACAGGTTCTGGAACTGGTTGATAAAGGACATATTTAAATAGTAAAGCGTCATATAAACTACTAGTTTAATGAAAGCCTTGGATTTGAATAGTGATTACAATCACAAGTTCTCAGTTCATAATTGTGAAATAATAAACTTTCCAAACTCAATAACAATAAATTCTATTGTTCACAATTTGTGGAACATGCAATCAATATATAAAATGTGTTACCTATTTCAGTCCGGCTATCCAGCAACTTTTATAGTAGACTGGCTTTTGAATACATGTTAATAAACACCAAATTATATATGAATACATAACATATTTCGTGCATAAGAAATTGAATGCCCAGTGTAACAGTATTAACCATAAAATAATTTAATGTCAATAATTCACAATATGATTAGCAAGGTTTGGGGGTTGTGTATGTGTGCTACTTTAACTCTAGTTATGTATTACTTGTGGATTGATGCAAATATCAGTGGATGAAAATGGCTATATTCCAGATGATATTTAAATTACTAGTAGTTCGGGAGGTGCTCTGATCCAACAAGCAAAGAATACTTTGTCACAAATAGGACTCTCTTTAACTGACCAAGTTGGTTGGGTCTGTTAACCTCTGCCTACTTTTTGTAGCTGCTACTGAATTCGGGCAGGTTGTTAACATCTAGCTATTCCATGCCCTTTGGGCTACAAGAAAACAGGACGACAGGTTGGATGATAGAGCCCATGAGGGGCAATTGTCGGTTTCTTTTTCCTTTCTAATTACGGTTTCTCTGTACGATTCTTAATTGATCTAGCTTCCCTTTAATAAATATATTAAGTAGAAAGCGTGGTCCTGTTAAGAATATGTCAGCATGAACCACCTGTTATTTCCTGGAATGGAACATATCCTATATCCTATATCTTATTCGTTTGCCTTGCTCCACAGCTGATTGAAGATCCCACCGTCCTTAGCCAAGAGATTCTGCGGCGTGTCAAACTCGGCAACATGACCCCTTTCAAGGACCAGAATTCTGTCGCTGTCGATGATTGTATTGAGACGATGGGCAATGGTCAGAACGGTGCAATCCTTAAACTCCTCTCTGATTGACTCTTGGACAATAGCATCACTTTCAGGATCGATAGCTGCAGTTGCCTCGTCAAGTATCAGTATTTTACAGCGTTTAAGCAACGCACGTGCCAAACATATTAGCTGACGCTGCCCTACACTAAAATTCTCACCACCTTGAGTGACCACAAACTCGAGCCCTTCGTTCTTTCCACGTATATAATCAGCCAAGCGCGCATGTTCCAGAGCACTCCATATATCTTTGTCCGAATAACTATTGAATGGATCGAGATTCTCGCGTACAGTACCAGCAAACAGAACCGGATCCTGTGGAATAATTGAAAGCCTGCTTCGCACATCGAGCAACCCGTATTGCGAAATGTTCTTTCCATCCAGCAAGATCATGCCCTCTACTGCCTCAATTATTCGGAACAATGCTAGCGTCAAGGACGACTTTCCAGCACCTGTACGCCCAACTATGCCAATCTTCTCTTTTGGACGCACTGAGAAGGATACATTCTTCAGCACCAGATCCAATCCTTTACGGTAGCGGGTCGAGTAGTTCACAAACTCGAGCATACCCTGCTGTGGCCATGATTCCTCAGGACGGTTATCTTCAATTATTTCGGGCGATTCCGACGGCAGATTCTCAATCTCTTGTATACGTACATAGTCGCACATGCTGTTTTCCAGCTCACACTCCATGCGCAACATCCAATTAATTTGCTGTGTGCTTTGAAGAGCATACGACACTGACAAACCAACCAGACCAGCATCTCCTTTTCCATAAAGAAGAGACACAACTCCAAGAATAGCCGTGGCAAAGATGATGATAGCCGACATCCACTCGATGCGCACAGCTAGCCAGCGGTTAAGGGACAGGTAGGGGTACACACACCGTTGGTTTGCGTCTATCTTTCGCAAGTTCTCAGCCATGAACCGCTCCGACTGGCCAAAGGCACGGATAGTCGACACTCCCGAAAGCGTCTCCTGAAAGCTTGCATAGATCGGCGAGCGCGTTGTGGAATCCAGCCTCTTAAGTGTCCGCGATGTGATCAAGAAATAGTTTTTCAGGTAGAAAAAGAACGCCAGTATCGGAATGAAAAGAACACCAAATACAGGCAATGACACGACTATGACCAGCAGCGAAAGGACAATGTACACCATATTTTGCAGCCACGAAGATACTGTCTGTGGAATGGTCTCGTCAACGCTATTTTGATCTTTTGAGAAGCGCTGCAGAACTCGTCCAAGTGGCGTTGTATCAAAGAAGCTCATAGGAGAACGAAACACTGCATAGAGCATCCGTTGGTGTGTGGATTTCCCACTACGCACAGCACAGACGCACCACTGTACAACTGATCTCACATAACATAGCACTGCCGAGAGCAGACCAAGAATACCATATATCGTAATATAGTACATTGTACTGTGTATTTCGGCAACACCGTGGTTGTACCCATGCAGCTCGTTTGCATTGGACCATATCTTGAGCCAAACGTTGCTTAGAACCAGCAACCCCTGACTCAGAATCATAGTTATGACAAACCATACTATGCCGCTCCAAGTGCACTCCCGGAAATAGTCGATATATGCAGACATTGAAACCTTTCCGACAGCAGATACCTCCTTAGCAATAAGCGCATTGCTACCGTCTGCAGCAAATAATTGACCAACGCGCTGGATCGGGGAAATACTTGCTGCTGGGAGTGAGTCAACAGTTGAGCGCCGGCGCTCAGTTCCATGCTTGCCATCGACGCCAAAGACATCTAGTTGCAAAGCATCATCAACATCTATCAGCCTTGCGGTGCTGAGAACAGGTGTTATAGACGAGGATGCGGGTGTGTTGCTGGAAGCATCGCTGCTACCATATTCTTGTATCAAATTGTATATTTGGCCGCGACTCTCGATCAGCTCAGCGAGTGACCCAATCTCCACAGGCACTCCATCACGCAAAAGCATAGCTGCATCGCACTTTGTAATATATGGAATTGTGTTTGTGATATGTATGCGGCAGCGTGACTGCAGCAGTCCTCTGGGTCCAAGAACATGCTCAAAGAGATGCTTTCCAACATGTGCGTCAACTGCTGAAAGCGGATCATCCAGAATGTAAACATCAGCACGAGAATAGACAGCCCGGGCCAGAGAAACGCGTGCCTTTTGACCACCAGACAAATTAATTCCCTTTTCGCCAATTTCGGTCATGTCGCCACCAGACAGTATATCCAGATCTGGACGCAAAGCACACGCTTCGATGACGCGATTGTAAAAGGCTTCGTTGTATTTAAGGCCAAACAAAATGTTGTCGCGCAGCGTGGCATTCATGATCCATGGCTGCTGTGGTGCATATGCAATTCGTCCATGGATAACAACCTGTCCGCGTTCACATTTCATGTCACCCAAAAGCGCTGCTGCCAGCGACGATTTTCCTGAGCCAACACGCCCAACAACGGCCAAGTGCTCATCGGTACCGACACTAAAGTCAATATTATCGAGAATGGCTGGTCCCTTGCTCGACCACCGAAACATGCCATCTTTGACACAAATAGCCGTAGCCGCTTCTTTTTTCGACTCGCTGGAGGCAGATACTGGTGTTGACAAAGGCAATCTGGGTTTGCGAGCACCTTCGAGTCTGGTAATATAGTCTTGATCCAGCTCATCGCTAGTCAGAAGCCTGTTAACGCGACCAATAGCGACATTGGCTTCGACCAAGGAGGATACAATAATCGGAAACACTGTCAACGGAAAGCGCAAAAGATTGAAGAGCGAGAGTGAAACAAATACAAGCTGCGCAGTCAGTGGCCCGTGAGACTGGTTATCATATGTCGAATAGATTAGATAGGTTGCAAAGGACACGAGAAAGGGAACTGCCATCGAGCTCACAGAATTCCAGGCAAACATCCTGCCATACTTGCTCAGCGCAGCAAGCTCCAGCCCTTCACGCACCTGCTGGATTCTCTGAAGAAATGGACGCTCCCAGGCGTAGAGTTTGATCACCTTGGCACCCGACAATGTCTCTTCAATAAGAGTAGTGCGTCTATCCTTGTTCTTCATCTGGGCAATCTGGAGAACCCGCATGCGCTTCACAATCCAGCTGTTGATGGGTATTGCAGATATCATCACAAATATGCCAGCAAACACAGACCATCCAAGCGTATTATAGAGCAGGTAGATAGCAATGACAATCTGCACCGGTCCAGACCAAGCAATATGTGCATAGTCTGTGACATTGCCAATGCGCTCAACATCGACAGAAAACAGAGTGGTGATACTGCCAGTCGTGTATTCCTGTCTGGCCTCATTCGAAAGACACAGCGCCTTTTTGTATATCGTTGCAGTGAGACTCGACTTTGCCCTCATCCCTGTTGCCATTCCCAGCTGGAAGTACTGATGCAAGAAGACGGTCTGCACCGCCTGGCAGATCAGCATCGCTGTAGCATAGAAGAACCCATACGAAATCGGTTGTGGGCTGTCTGTTCCGTGCGATGCTACAACCCCGATCAAGCGAGAAAGAAGAACAGGCTGCGTGAATTGAAGGATGTCCTGAACAAGCTTGAGAACCCCGGCAAGAGCAAATGGAGCTCCGTGTGCTCTCCACAGCGCATGCAGCAACGAGGGAGCACGGCTAGTACTATTTTCCAGCTCGTGTTGCCAGTTCTTGTCAAACCTCCCAGCCACATTCAAAGGCGCATATTTGGCAGGGAGCCTCCACAAGTCATCTTCATCAATCTGCTTGTGCTGCCCAAGCGCCAACATAGGCGACATCCAAGAAAACGACAGACGCGACAGTATGTTTGCACCTTCTTCAGGCGCCCTCTTGCCTACATCCATGTCCCATTCGTTGATGTATTCATTGTTTCCAGGTAGAACATACTCTGGTATCCTGCGTGGTCGTAGCTCTACGCAAAACAACAGTGCTATGACAGCCATACTGATACAACGCATAATCCATAAGCCAGGCTGGTAGCTACTGTCAATAGTCCAATCGGTGCGCACCACAACTAGCAAGGAGATCAAGACAGAAGGCCAGTAAAGAAGCAGAATATCAGAAGAATACCGCGTCTTTACTTGTTCATAATAATGTAAGATTCCCGCAACGGCGAATGCTGCTGTTTGAAAAAGCTGTCCAGCAACAAATACATTGCAGACACCCCATGCCTCCTGCTTGTGCAAAAGACAAACAAGCCCAATTGCGGCCATCGTTGTAATCGCGCTTGCAAGCACCATCTTTATCCAGTAAACCGCACTTTTGCCATATTCGCTCGGAAGCGAAGACAGTGACTGCAAATGGCGTATTCGGTAGACGGCCACAGCAAGGAAAAATGCATTAAGCGATGGCAAGAGCACGCCATGCTCAAAACACGGCGTCAGATCAAGCTCGCGGCTTTGGCTCCAAGGACCCTATATTAAAATCACGCTTGCAAGTATAGTAGACATTAGGATCAGTCAACATCTCCGTTTCTGCTGCTTACAATCCAAGGTATTCAAAAAAGTAAACAAACAAAGCTACTTACCCAACCTTCTTGGTGCGGGCAGTATCGAGTAAAGAGAGCTTCCATGGGTAATAATCTTTAAGATAAAGTAGGAGTTGTAATAAAAAAAGGTAATAGTCACCAACAAGAGACGCTTTGACTTTTATCGGAATATGGCAAGCAGAATCGATAGAAGAGATGAAAGCGATTCCAATCCAGCAAAAAAAAACACAACAGGAACCGCAGCCATTTTATACCTCTAAAATATCTCCTTTCTTCCTGTAAAGTTTTTTTTTGCTGGATTAGGGAAGAGAATTTTTTTAGCGGATGCTGACAAATGTGTGCTTTTCCATATTTCGTTGTCTAAAATCAAAAGACTAGACTAGTATTATGCAGAAAATTAATACAATCTCTTACCTCGCACACCTTTTTGTCTTGCAATGGTCCTTTGCTTGCTGGATTAGAGAGAGAAAGAGAAAATTCAATTACAAGCTACACATCAATTCTTGCTGACCATAGGCCATAATAGCTAGCAGGGAATACCCTTGAACCTAGAAATCCAGCTGACTTTACCTTGTGCGTGTATTCTCTTTTTGCCTTTTCGGTTATAGTTTGCTCTGACCTTAATAATAACTCTTACCTGCACAGGTGAATAAAGCAGCCAGAAAAAAAGAAGGACAGAAAGCGGGAGAAATGGATCATAAAATCCAAGAGACTGCGAAAAGAGCTTTAGAGCAGGGCGACGATGCTCTTTCAGATGACGAGCTTCTAGCCGAGCTGGAAAACGATCCGGAATTAGAACGGTTGCGTGAGGTACGTCTGAACCAGCTCAAGAGTGAAATAGACCACGTTCGTACTCTACGTGCTCGCGGCCATGGCGAATATTCTGAGATCCAGAAAGAAGAGGATATGGTGAACTTGGTTGGGAAGGAGGGAAAAGCAATTGCGCATTTTGGACACCCACAGTTTGCTCGTTGCAAGATACTTGACAGCCACCTGCGCACACTTGCACCGCATCACTTTGAAACACGCTTTGCATCTATCAATGTTGAAAAGTGCCCATTCTTGGTAAAGAAGTTCCAGGTACGCGTGCTTCCATGTCTGCTTGCTGTAATTGATGGGAGAGTGGTCGATCGTCTAGTAGGGTTTGAGGAGTTTGGAAACAGCGACAAGTTCTCAACGGAAGCCCTGGAAAAGCGGTTGGCAAAGTGTGGAGTAATCCAACTGCCCAAGGGCGAGCTGGCAGATATTCCAGTCGCACAGCGGCCAGTGGCCTACCAGACCAGCCAAGAAGCCAGTAGCGACACTCATAGCCATATGGTTGGGAACAGTAGCGATGTCGACCTTGACAACTGAGCCGTGTAGAAATAGCACAGAAAGATGGGGGTATATTAAGGCAATGCTGGATTCCAAGCGTTTCAGATTTAGAAACACAGGATAATATCATACATACAGGTCATTATGTCTCTTGTAGTTCTGTTTATTCTTATAACAAAGGTTTTGTAATGTACTTCAGCCACTTGCAGTGAACATATCTCATATGCCAAGCATACTCGGTATTGAAAGCATGGACTTGTACGTCTACGAGTTCGCGGAAATGGACATGCGTTATGCGTACCAGTCTTATCACTTTGCTTTAGCAAGATTGTATTTTGGGTTTGTTAATCTGGTTGGAGCTTAAGACGCGCGTGCCAAAAGTACGCCTCCCAGGCCATGCTCGACGGCATCTTGAATCTCCAGAATACCCTTGGTTGTTGATACAACTACAATCTCACCAGGAATGACGCCCCTGACTATACTCCAAGGCTTCCCTGATGCAAGAAGCTGAAGCTGGTTTGCTGTGCAAGCGATCCGTCGGGAGGGCTTAGAGATGCAGCTCATTTTGCGCAGAACAGGACTGTCCTGGTAGTATTTAAGCGATAACCACAAGCGCCGCTCGGCCACGTTAAGATTTGTTGTTGGAACATATGACTCATCGGGTCCAAGATGTGTGCCGCGCGTCACAGCAGACACAAAGCCTTGGTTGTAAAGGACCCGCGAAACAGCCAGATTCAGCTTTGTTTCAGGAACTGCAATGCGACCCAGGCGTGCACGGAAGCCATTCTGCACTCGTGCACAGATATCATAAACCCCGACCATTATAATTAGAGTTTGGCAGAATCAAGATCCGCTAGACGCAGACAACGCAAAGAAAAAACAAAGCGAAGAAACGATTAAACGATTAAATGTAGAAAAAGAACAAAAAGAAAACACAAAACCTGGGCCTTGGATATTAGCTTTATTCTGCCACTTTTTTTATCGGTGGATAATGGAAGAAGAAAAATGCGCGAGTATCTTCTAATCAGCCTGTATGATCACAGTCAGTAATGAAAATCTGATCAGTTCCTCTCACAATACCAGTAAATGACGAAAGCCAGCGCGCAAAGAGAGAGAGAAAGAGACGAATGATGATGTGTTCTGTGGTGCTGGCTGCTGGCTGTTATGCAAAGAGAGCATCCTTCGTTGTACACACCACAGCACGCTTTCCCTCATTTCCCCCCTCTTTTGCCTCTTGCAATCGCTTTATGAAAAGCCACTTGTTGCTGATTCAAATTTGCTACACCATAGCCCATCACTCTTCTTCGCACTCAAATAATTCACACAGCAGCACAGATGAAAGAGATTTACTTTAACGCCGATGCAGGTTATCTTGAGGGCGTGGTGCGGGGGTATCGCGACGGGCTCATCACTGCGCCGCAGTACATGAATCTCACGCAATGCGAGACCATGGACGATCTCAAACTGCAGCTTGCGACCACAGATTACGCGCCATTTTTACAAAACGAGCCATCGCCGATATCGACGTCGACACTGTCTGCACGCTGCACGGACGCCCTGGTGGCCGAGTTCCAGTATTTACAGCAGAACTCGGCAGAGCCTGTTTCGAGGTTTCTGGAGTACATTACATTTGGGTATATGATTGACAATGTCATTCTACTGATCACTGGAACTCTTCACGAACGGGACACGCACGACCTTCTTGAAAAGTGCCATCCACTTGGGTTCTTTGACACAATGCCAGCACTGTGCGTAGCAACAAACGTGCAGGATTTGTACAACACTGTGATGGTGGACTCCCCGCTTGCCGGGTACTTTCGCGAATGTTTGTCAGCAGAGGACCTCAACGAGCTCAACATTGAAATAATCCGCAACACACTGTACAAGGCATACTTGGAAGACTTTTACAGCTACTGCCAATCGTGCGGAGAGCCAACTTCATCGATCATGGCTGAGCTCCTCAAGTTTGAGTCGGACCGCAGGACAGTTAACATCACAATCAATTCGTTCGGTACGGAACTGTCGAAAGATGACCGCGCAAAGCTTTATCCTCGTCTTGGAAATATGTATCCGGAGGCACAGATCAGACTTGCGCGTGCCGATGACATGGATCAGGTAAAGTCTATACTGGAACAGTACGGCGACTACAAGCGCATGATTCTGAGCGCAAACATGAATGCATCGTCGGACAGCGCTGGCGGAAGCGACATGTCTCTTGAAGACATATTCTTTGCAAACGAAGTGCAGCTTAATAAGGACGCCTTTGAGCAACAGTTTCACTTTGGGGTTTTCTACTCTTGGCTCAGGCTAAAGGAGCAGGAGATCCGAAACATTGTCTGGATTGCCGAGTGCATATCTCAGCAGCAAAAGGACAAGGTGAACAAGTACACGCCCATTTATTGACGAGTGATCAATTGCCAGAATTGCAGTGCGTAGCTATTTCTTTTCCCTAGCGAATACAGCTAATCACAATACTTTTAACACGCTAGCTTCAACCATACAATCAAAAGAAATATAAGATGCAAGTTTAAACAAAAGAAGGGCCGATTGCGCACTCACAGAGAACTAACACGGATAAGGATAGAAACCCTACTGGTTTCCAGGAGGGTGGTTTCCAGGGCGTGGTGGCCGGAATCCAGGCGGGGGCTGTGCTGGATATGGCGGGCGTGCCATTCCTGGCGGAGGTGGTGGCGGGCGAAAGCCAGGCGGCGGCATTACTCCCGGTGGGCGAAAGCCCGGGGGCGGCGGCATACCCAGCGGGCCTCCCATAGGCCGTGGTGGAGGTGGTGGCCGAGCAAAAGAAACGGGCCCGGCAGCTATAGCGGCGCTTCCACGGGGCTGCATCATGCCTGCGGCTGGCCCTCCCACACCACGCACAGGGCCCGAAAGCCCAGGCATCGCCGAGCCAGGAGGCGCAAGCGGAATGCCGCGCCCAGCAGGGCGTGCAACGCCAGGCCCTGCGGCAAGAGCGCCTTTGGGTTGCTGGAAGCCATCCGAAGGCGCAGGCGGTGGCCCATCGACGCTGATGCTAATTACACTCTCGCCACGCAAAATAACAAGGCCAAGAGTGCGCTTTATCTGCTGTGTCTTGCTCTTTTTGTCCTGACTTTTAGCTTTGATTGTCCGGAACTCCTCGCAGTCTGCAAGCACAAGATTCATATGCTTATCAAAGGCCAGCATCTGTCCAGCCATGACGCGTGTGTCTGAAAGCACCAGCCTCAGCCTGTAGTTGAGAAGGCTCATCATTTTCGAGTTTTTAGAAATTGCCATTGTCAAAAGCAGAGCAGACCAGATAAAGTCTGTCACCCCTCTTTTCTTTCACCGTGCGACAGGCGTGTATGTGTGTGCGCGTGCAATTTTATAATTGCTAGGAATCAAAGTGCAAATAAAAGACTAACAAACAAAACAGCGCTAGAGAGTAAAAAACTGAAGAAAAAGAAAAAAAGAAAGCTCAAAAGCAGCATTGAAAATAAGCTAAAAATCATTTCAGTGGGCGCATTTACAGAAAACATCCATAATCAGATCCTATTAATCACACAATCGGGCGCGATGGGTTTCCGCTCTGGAAGGCGTTCATCACGAATTAATAAAACAGAAGCCACGCTTGCTTCAGTTGATCCTCTCTTTACTTTCTTCTCTCTTAGCTCATACCCTTTTTTCTGTACTTTTGTTTGCAAAGGCAAAATTGGTCTGTTTAAAATAACCTCTATGCTGTGCGATGGAAGCGCTCGTGCTTAAGGATAGCATTGCGCGGAACTGGCTGGCAGCACTGTGCATCTGCAGTGGGCGCTGTGTTCTTGCAACAAGTAATGCTGGCGGAGACAGGGAGAGTTCTTGGGGAGGGCAGTTTACGCGTAGTATGCTTGAATGGCTCGAGGTTCCTGAGGCTGACTGGCAAGATCTCATGGATCTGCCGTTTGGCGATGCTGCCAATGACATGGTACTCCTTACGCTTCGCTGTAAGCGCAATGATGAGGAGCTTTTTGAGCAGCAAAGGACTATGCAAAGCAAATCACTTGAGTCTGTCAGCGATCCAGACAAGCTATACTCTGGACTGATATTTGCATGCCTGGGGATCACTACCAAACAGCTTGCTAAAATTGGAGACAGTGCCGGCGATCCGGTTAGTAGTCAGTCCAGTGCACATGGCACAGATGACACGGCCCTGCTGCGGCCCTTTGAGTACGATTCGCGATCGCGTGCAGCAGCGTTTGTGATCAGCAACTGGCTTGAGATGCCCAGACAGTTTGTGTGCACATACGAGGCACAGATTGCCTCGGGGCTGGAGGAGGCTGCAGACAAGGCGCGTCTCAGCAATGCGAGTACCAGTGCCCTTGAAAGAGATAGTAAGCGCAAGTGGGGATGGCGGAAATATCTTGCAGCCGGTGCCGGGGTTGCGGTGGCAGGCACGTTGGTGGGGCTAACTGCCGGACTGGCGGCTCCGTTGATGGCTGCTGGAATGGGTGCAATTGGAATCGGCGGCTTTGGGTTTCTGGCTACAGCCGGCGGCGCTGCAATGATTGGGTCGCTCTTTGGGATGGCTGGGGGCGGGCTTGTAGGCAAGCGTTTCAACACACGTCTGCGTGGCATAAAGGAGCTGTATTTCACACAGCTTCCACTGGTGTCCGAATCTGCACTTCGGCCTCATTCTCTCCATGCCACAGTGCTTGTGCCAGGATTTTTGGATCCTGTCGCCTCCCAAAGTCCGTTTATGCCAGTTCGCGACATCATGGGGCTTGATCTGGGCGACGCATACACCATGTACTTTGAAACCAAAGAGCTTGCTGCACTGCAGGGCGCGCTTTCAGAATTCGTTGGCAGCACTGCAAAAAGCATGGCATTGTCGCTTGTTCTTAAGCAGACTGTTTTGAGCGGGCTTATTGGTGCGTTTACGTGGCCTCTGGCCTTGCTAAACCTGGCAAAACTGATAGACGCACCATGGTCTGTCGGGCTTGAGCGTGCTAAGCGGGCAGGCAAACTACTTGCCGATATTCTGGAGAGCCGTGCTCACGGAAAGCGCCCAGTGACTCTTGTCGGCTACTCCTTAGGCGCTCTGACTATCTTTACATGCTTGCAACAGCTACACCGTCGAAAGGCATTTGGGATTGTTGAAAGCGCGGTTCTTTTGGGGATACCTGCCGATAGCACTGCCAAAGAAGCATGGTCTGCCTGCTGCAGAGCGGTTTCACGACAGGTGATTGTCGGCTACTCACAGAACGACTGGGTTCTTGCCTTTTTGTTTCGAGCCAGCTCTTTGTGTTCCAATCTGGCGGGGCTTTCTGGAGTTGATGAGGCAGTGCTATTTAAAGACCAGCCACTGATGCGCAGAAAGCTGGTGAACCTAGATCTGGCCAGCATTGTCGTTCAACATGCCGATTATCTGGACAAAATCGACGACATAACGCTAGAAGTTTCGCGAGTGTTGTGATTTTGTATTCCTGCTTTTTGCCATCAGAAATGCACACATTTTTCAGATTCCCACAATGATGTGACTGTACCAATCTATCTTTTCTACTTTTATTGGGTTTGTAACTTTTTTGAATTGGAATTTCTTTTGAGTATACCACTGGCTTTTTTTACCTATATAATCTATTCTGTATTATTCTTTTTGGCACGTATTGTGTCTAAATAATAATAATGAGTGCTGAGCTAGATGCATTGAATAGTCTAGAAGAGTTCATGAGCGAGCTTCCAGAGAAGCTTGAAAAGACGCCGTATGACTATGGCACGTACATTCGATGGATCGAGCTGTTGCGGGCAATCGGCGATATTGAGTCAATGCGGGTTGCCAGAAAGACCATGTCTTTGAGACTGGCAGTTCCAGAGGATGTCTGGACAGAATGGATAGAGGACGAAAGGCACCAAAACACGGGTGGTTTTAGTGATGCTGCAAGCATAAGCCAGATAAAAGAACTATTTGATGCTGCAACGCGCGAATACTTGTCTCCTTCGATGTGGCAGAAATACGTAGACTTTGCTAAAGAGCTAAGCAGTTCTGAAGATGGTAGCGTACATGCAGCCGCAGGCAAGGTGTTTGGTCGTGACGACCCTGCGCTAATAGTTTTGGAACAAGCTGTTTCTGCAACGCATGCCCTTTATTGCGGGGGCCAAGAACTCTGGTTGCAGTACATGAACCGACTCAAGGATTGTATTGATAGAGCTGCAGACATCGGAAGTAATCAAAACGAACCTGTCGATAAGCTGCAGAGTGTGTTTCTTGAAAGACTAGACCAACCGCACGCAGAGATCGAGGAAACGTTTAACTTATACTCTGAGTTTGTAACAAAGCACTTTGCGGACAATGCGTACGAATCGCAAATGGTTAATGCCAGTGGGGTAGTTGGTAATACGCGCGTCAGATGCTCCAGGCGAGAAGCACTGGAGGAAAGTGTTGTTACTTCGGAAGGCTCTTGGTATGCCTTCTCGCACTACATAGACACAACTTCTAGAGGAAAACAGGTTGACACTCGCGAAGTATCTTGTCTTTACGAACGCGCCCTTTTGCACAACTACTGCTACCCGCAGGTGTGGGATGAGTATATAACCTTTGTTGCCTGTTCATCGGATGAATCTGGGGATGCTGTGAATATTGCAGGCAGAGCAGTTCGAAACTGTCCGTGGTCAGGCAAGCTGTGGGCCCAGCTACTTTTCCTAACGTACACTGGTCATGGCTACCAGAGCGCTGCTAGCATTTATGATAATGCGGTGTCAACACATGCGCTCGATCACAGCATGCACGAATTTTCATATATTGCAACCTCTCTTGTTAGCGCCGCACGTCTAGAGTATCAAGCTGGCGAATCTAAAGATTCGGATGCAGAGCTGCTACTTGACACATGCAGCTCGTGTATAGAAGCTGCCTACAAGCTGGATATATCTACCGCTGATCCAGATCTACACTTGGAGCGTTGCTGCTCTTCTATCATCACAACCTTTCTAGAAAACGACGCGGCGGCACGGAAGCTCTGGATTCGTATATGCAAAGCTCGAGGTAGCTGTTCGGAGGCCTGGGTATTGTCAGCTGAGTTTGAACGGACACATGGTACTATTCTCAATGCTAGAAACGTGTATCGTCATGCTGCGCAGCGAAAGCTGGATTATCCTGAGCGTCTATTTAGTGCATGGTTGGTATTTGAGCATGTTTTTGGAGACCAAATGACTGCGCTGGGCGCAGAGCGTTTTATAAACATACAACGTCACCTAACTCAGAGGAGAGCCGAACGCAGCATTATCACTGATAATGACAAGTACTCTGGAGCGCCGTTAGGAGACAGTGGTGAAATGGCAGCATCTGGTGCTTCTTTAAAAAGGACACGCAGCGGATCCACTCAATATCCATCTGCTTATACCGCCAGCACAGCATCAGAAATTATAGGCTCGGCAGTGTCACACGATGGAAATGAGACCGCTCTGTCAACCACCGATATCCCTGCCACCAACCATAACACCGTGTTTATTTCCAACTTGCCAGCCACATATAGAGAGACACACATTACAGAACTCCTTGGCGGCATTGAGTGCGTAGATAAGGTTGAGCTGCTGAGCAACAAGGATGGGTCGTTCCGCGGCCAAGCAAAGGCATGCCTGAGATCCACAAGTGCGCTGATCTCTGCGCTGGACAAGAATGGATTTCGACTAGAGAATCAGCACATTTCAATCCACATCTTCAAGAAGCACCACCAAAGTGCACGACAGGAGATATCGGTGGAAGTGAAAGGGTTTTCTCAAGAAACCGGCAATAAGAAGATCGAGGAGATTGCGAAGAAGACGGGTGGGTTTATTCGTATCCGCAGGAACAGACAGGGAACTATTGCCTACGTTGTTATGAAATCCATGGATGATGCTGTGCGAGCAGCTTCTGCTCTAAATGGGTGCGAAATTGATGAGCATACCTTGGAGGCAGGTATACCATCGGCAGATCCAACAGCCGAAGGCGCACAAGAGCATCGCAGAACAGTACCGAAGGCGCCTTCAACTAGCCTAGTTCCAAGGAAAGTGGCCACGCCATTACGTCGCCCTGCAAAGAAGCTAAAAATAGAAAAGCAAGATGACGCCGACACGTCAGGACTAACGATGGAACGAGGAGATATATCCAGCAAGCCGAGCAACAAGAAATCCAATGATCAATTCCGCCAAATGTATCTGAATCCTAACAGCAAAGTCTAGTTGAATAAAAACTTGTTATTCCATTCAAAAAATTACTAATGGCAATGTTTACCAGATACGACACTGGCCAACAAGTTGATCGATTGCATCAACTGTTCCTTTATAGGCATTTATATTGCATATACTGTCGTTTCCTGATGCGTCATCGGACGCCGGCAGTCTATATTCACGAGGGAGTTTCAGTCCAATGCCAAGTACAATAGGCCGTGAATCGTCCGGGTTCTGCTTGGACTTGCTCTGCGCAATATGAATTGCAATGATTTGGTATAATGACGAAGCGCTGGAGACCGAGCCAGGGTTTCCCAGAAGGAATTTGATTTCAACGGGGATATCATCACTGCCTGAGAGCTGATCGGCCATTGACTCGGCGTCGTCAAGTGAACGGCACAAGTCTCCCTCATGGCTACTGTTAGAAAGCGATGCAGTCACGGCATGTAGTATGCTGCCAACGGAAGGGAGCTGAGATACAAGAACAATGACGCAGTTTGAGAACCCAAGTGCGGCTACATCGGTGTGCAATCCGTCAATAACACCAGCAGCAACCTTTGCTGCAACAGGAAAAGAAAAATGAGCAGACTTTATATTATTCAGATCCATCGTAAAGTAAACAAAGAAAACGGCGAAAAGCTGAGGAAGGCCCTGCTTGTTCTAATCTTCAGCGAGTTGAGCGGGCGCCAAAAGTGCTTTTGATCTTTTCTTTGGAGGACTATGGTTTTTTGTTTTTTTTTGTGGTGGTTGATTGGCGGCACTGTTTAGAATTTCCAGACTGCGGATAAAAACGCGAGGAAAGGAGAGGGCATTCTGCTATGCTTTTCTTTGCTTTCCCATTTGCAGCTTTAGAATATTTACCTTATATCTCTAGCATTGGGGTCTGGAGTATCTTCATATTGCTCTCTTTCTAGCCAAACAAATGAAATGTCTTGCGATTCGTCGTACAGTATAAAGACCGACACTGGCCAAGTCGTATTAAAGATTGAGCAGCATAAGACAAGTGCCGGTGTGGTTAGTGGCAATGCAGAAAGCAATCCCTCGCTATCAAAAACACAGCTGGTTCAAACTAGTTCTATCCGCAAGGAGATGCAGCGGCATCCGTGGGCTGAAATACTCCAGCAATCGTCTTCCTCAACGCGCCCGACACATAAACCGGCTCAGGAGGACAGTCTTGAAAGTGAATGTAACGGCAGCAAACATTCAGTGTCTCAATGTACAACAGCGGATACATTCACCGAACCTACAACCACGATGGAAAACGCGTACAGTGTACCTGCTGACACGCTAATGGTAGACAGCATAGTGGATGAAATAACCACACAGGGGTTGTTTGACGGGCTGGAGGAGCTTTATGATTTTACCGATACACGACCCGAAAGGTGCACAGCGCATGTAGAATACTCTTCATATTCTGCTGATTGTAGATGTGAGTCAGGTTCAGACACCCCTGGATCCACAGCTGTATCGAAGGAGGATGGTGCGAGTATTCCAGGAGGATCCACTCGGCAGCACAGCGACTCTGCAAGCCTACAGGCTCATGACAAAGGCGGTGGTCAATTGAATGTGGAGGCTGGTGCTTCCTTGGGTAAGGATCCTACTCTGAGCGACAGAATCGGGGCGTTGGAGAAGGAGGGCCTTGCCGATATGGGTGAGGATATTGCGAACGAGATACTAGGCGTATATGGAGGATTCTCTGCTCCGAGTCTAAGTGGCAATACCGCGTCCAAAGCAAAGTCAGCCGATTTGCATTTAGCAGCAAGCGCCGCTTGTAGCGGTCCTAGTAAAAGAAATACCAGTGAAATGCCAGTCGGCAAGGTTGAGGACAGCGAAGGAGGGATCCAAAAAAATAAAGGCGGTAAGGCTGAAGAGTTGGCGGACATGAGCGACACAGAGGCGCACAAAATACTCGGCAAGATGGGAGGGTTTGCGAAGCCTAGGGCGACTGCTAAGGCCAGCGGTGGCGCTGTATCCAAGTCCCAGTCCTTTGAGAGTGAGCTGAACAAGGAATCACATCAACAGCAATTTTCATCGTCTGTGTATGCACCTATTACATCTGATATCGCTGAGCTCATACCCGTTGACATTGAAGAACCAGCTACACAGAAGAAGCTGATTCCATTTCCGTCAAAAAAGGATGTTTTATCGGCGAGAAGAGCCTTGCGGACCGATGGTGGCAAGGCAGCAACAGTTGCATTTAATTCGCCAAATAGAATTGTCGGGCCTGGTCAGACAGTCCAAGAGGGGCCAAAGCCCCAGTACCAGCTTAACTTCAAATCGCCTGGCTTGAAAAGGCATGCAGCCCAATCACAATTTAACTCGCCCTCAAAGCGTCTTTTGGCACGGAAAGAAGCATCTGGCAGTAGTAATGGCGACAACAAAGGCAACGGCATGCTTCGAAAGTCACCAGCCAGTATGTTCCAGCCTTGCAAGCCATTTCGGGCTCCGGCCAGAGTTTCTAGTTCTGCATTGACGAGCTTGCATCAAGGTCTGTCTAAACCGCTGCCTGTTAGCAGAAAAGTGGCAGACAAGAAGTCTGTTGTGTCCACGTTAAATTGCTCTCTTAAAACTGATTCAGATGATCCTTGACAGACTATTGCCTGAGGAGACCAGAGACTGTTTCTTTTTTTTAAAAGATGTGAGAATATATTAATACAGTCTGCTATGAAAACTACAATATCAAACTAGTCAGGGGCATGCTATTCAACTGGCAAAGCCCAACCCCCCACTGTGCCGGTGCAAAGGTTGGCGCTGGAGGATGCTGTTCATTTACTCAAGGAAAGAGCTCTTTACTGATATTAGTTTATAGCATTCAGCTTCTTTATTACTTAACATTTTAAAATTTTTACTACTCAGCACATGTTTCCACACAGCACACTTGTTCTAGTAGAGCTAGCCAAGGAAGTTTGCAACAATGAAGTGGAGAATAATGTGACAGAGCACAAACTCGGCGAACGCCCCTTCTGAAGAACCCGAAAACTGGGATGCATTTTTTGGGTTTGTTTTGATGCGCAGGTTGGCTGCAAACACAAAGCATGCAACAGCAGAACCAAACCCAGCAAGGAAAGCATTATACGGAAAGTTGCTCACAAGAGCGCAATACGCGAATTGCACTATGCCGACTAAAACGCAGAACACCATGTATGTGTCTATAATCTTAAGCCGCTGTGGGGTCTTTTCGGTGTAGCTGCGAGCAAGCTTGCGAGTAACATTGACCACATCAACAGACATTTTCCAGGCGCAGGAATCCACAATTTAGAAAATAAAAGAAGGAGATGGGCGGCCTCGTCTTGCTGAATGCAACAAAGAGGTTTTCGCTTTATTATTTATATTTATATTTTATGGCAGAAACCCAAGCGAAAGAAACAAAGAACCGGCTCATACGAAAATACAGGCTCATGCAGAGTACAAAAATGCTGAAAACAATAAACAGAAAAAGGCATCACATCCCCTTATTTTTGTTTTGCTCCAGCAATAAAGCAGCAGGGGATGAAGAAGATTGGCAAAAATCATTTTCACTCCCCTCCTTTTCCACTCCACCTAGTTTTTCTCTGCCACACAAGCCTTCTTTTCTCCCTCTTTTCCAACCCGGCCAACACGTATAGAATATACACAAGCACATTCAGCTCATACTTGCCCCTTTCTGATACCCCCACCTGCTCCGAGTTTAATATGGCGGAATCTATCATTACATCTGTGACCCAGCAGACGGCATTTCCCCGGCCCCATGGAGACTCGGTTAGCGATTTCCTTCCCTCACAAGTGACATTGAATGTCCGCGGGAGACACTTTGTCATTGACCGCGAGACGCTCAACCATCTTCCCGATTCGCTGCTCAACACCATGTTCCCTAATGGCATGCTCCATATTGGCAGGAGCGGATACAGCGGCTATGGGTACGGCGCTGGCGACTATCCCTACTACCGTAGCGATTCTGACGAAGAGAACGGACCAACATGGGTTGACTTTGATCCCGACATGCTGGAATACGTTCTTCGTACATATGGCGATACTCTTGAGTGCGACCTACTGGCTTCAGGGAAGGCTTCACGGCAAAATAGCGGTGGCGCCCCTCACCTTCCAGAAAGTTCATTGGGCGGACAGGATTCTGGCGCCAAGAGTGACGAAGACGGCGAGTCCAGGCCTAGCGACAACAGCGAAGATGCCGGCAGCCAGGATGCTGTATCTAAACAGAATGCGGGTAGCCCGAGCGGCGACGACGGTGCGCTGGTGGGTTCTGCAAATTCAGCTGATGGTGCTGAGGAGGCGCCTGAGTGGCTTAACTACGCTAGCGACGGCAAGGCCAACATTGTGGTTGGTGGCAACACAAGTGGCAAGGCTCTGGCGACCGCTTCAGCCAACGCTACCGCCCATGCCACCTCTGCAAACGGCGAATCCAAGAACGATAGCTTGACGTTTACCGATGCTGGCTCACACGTAAACAACAGCAGCAGCGGTGCTACCCAGAGCACATCATCTTCAGCTGTGCTGAACTACATGCGCTTTGTTGCTGACTCTACGTCGAATGCAAATAGCAAACCGCAGGCCAAACCAGAGCCACAGCCGCCCATCAACACCGGCGTGGTGTACTACGACCGAAACCCCCTTGTTGTTTTGCGCGAAGAGCTTGACTATTTTGTTGTACCTTCTTCCGGAAGAACAAAGGGCGACATCAGCGATGTTCTGGGATTTACGCTTGACATGGCAAAGACTCGCTGTGGCGAACTGCTTGTTGAGGACGACAGTGTATTTGAGCCGCTTGAAAGAACAATGCAACGCAACCTGGAAAAGTGGAGGAACAAGGTGAACACTGAGGGCGCCTCTGATGAAGCACAGGCGCTCCAGTCTGCAAGCGTTATTGAGCAGCAGCTCATTGACATGCTTTGCCTTGCGGGCTTTCCTCGCGAAGCAAGATGGGGCTGCCGCCGCACCGAGCCCTCAAGAACGTCTGTGACCAGCCTGCTTACCGTGCCTCTTGACGAATCGGCAGATCAGTCACGTATGATTGCAGCCCAAAAGCTTTTGCTTTTTTACAAGAAGCCAGCAAGGAAGTGCTGGTGGGAGGGCGAGGATGTCAATGCTGGCGATAATGAGCATAAAATCGACCTAAAGTTGTGGTGCAGAAGAACTTGGACGTTAGAGCTGGTTCTTATCTAGACAACTAGACACTGCACATGTCCATCATTACCACTTTCCACACTTTTAGTCTTTTGCCTTTCGTCTTATCCAGCCATACCAACCTTAATTCTTCCAAGTTTTGTTAGCAAAAGCACTTCTAGTCATAATGCTCTAATAAAAAACGGGTCAACAAGTGATCTAGTATCTCCCCTAAAATGGACTGAATGCCAGCGTCATCCACTTATAACCGAGGTGAACTTATTATTCAGAGGTCCCGCTGTTGTCGTCTGTGGACTCATCGCCGGATGAGCCCTGGTCGGATTCCTCGTCATCAGACTCGTTGAGCCAGTCAACAAAAACCTCGATTTTTTGCACAAGCTCGTGGCTGACCTGATCACTTGGCTTGTCAACAGCCTTGTTATACCAGGCAATCACAGCCAGGTCCTCGACAATGTCAAATTCGTACAAGAGCGGAACAACCTGTCTGAAAAGGCGACTGCGTAAATCGGCATCAATGGCAGGGTCCAGAGCGCAGAACCGCTCAACAATATCGATGGTGTTCACCTGCTCGACCCTGCTGCTGATACACTTTTGAATAACGCCACCCCATCTGGAGAGCACACTCTTTGCTGATGTTGGAAGCTGTTCAAGATTGATGTTTCCGAGGATCTCTTGAATGACAATGCGCCGCATATCATTTTGGTCGCCATTGTAGCTCAGGCGGACGTTGCTAATCTCAAACGCTGCATCCTCGGCACTGTGGTCCTTTTCGAATGCCCGAGCAATTGTAAGACGAAGCTCGCGCTGGAAGACCTCCATAGGTGATATACTTTCTGTAGCTTGTCCATGGTCAGAGGAGAATCCGTCAGACACGTAATCTCTCAGTTCAGCCTCGGCAAGCTCAATATCAGCAAATGATGATCCAATTGTGCGAAGCTGTCCAAGTTTCACTTCCTCCATATCCATAGAGTGGTAGTCGTCCTCATTATCGTCATCAGATTTACGAGCTTTGCTCCATACATAGCCGATGCCCGCCAAACCAAGTGTCTCGGTGTCGAATGGCTCAATTGTAGCAGCAGCACTACACATGTCTTTGCCAGCAGTGAATCCACGCGCTTCTTGTCTACTGTCGCTATCGCCTTCTTCGTCAGAGAAGCTGTCCATGTCGTCGTCGGAAAAACGATCTGTGCTTTGAGGTCTTTTGCGAGCAACCTGTGTAAACGCAGGAATGCGGACATTGGGCCCAAGCGTAACATCGTCGCCAATGATGCATCCGCGCTCAACAATAACATTGTCAAGCACAGTGACACGCTCGCCAATAATGGTCTGTTCTATGACTGAACCCTTGCCAACAGCAGCATCATCAAACATATACGAGCCCCGGATTACCGAGTTCTCTCCCACGCGGCATCTTGCTCCCAGCACAGCCTCTGATAGTGTGGCAAAATCTGCAACGTGCGTGTCTGGTCCAAGAACCACATTTCGGTGAACATGGCTTTCGCGGCCAAGAAATACAGACTGGGCCTTGTAAACACACCCACGGTTGTACGAGTACACAGGGCCATCAGCAGGACTGCTATCAGGACACAGTGGGTATGCCCAACGCCCAATCAAGTCACGACTGATTGCATCAAACGCCGAAGTGTCGATTACACCTGCAGCATAGCCGCTATGGCTAATAAAGTCAAACTCAGCCTCAGCAGCCGTTGCTATTTCAAAGTTGCCGATATCAGCCCCACGGTCATAATTGTTGGTGTCGTCAGAGACAAGAACGCTTGATCCTGACAGAACATGGGCATATATCGACGATGTGAGCAGATCAGATGCCAAAATGCCATGTATAAAGTCTCGCTTCATTGACTGGTAGTCAAAGTTCTCAGTAAAAAGCGCTAGCACCTGCAAGGAGCAGACATAGACGTTTGTATCAACAAGATCTGCTCGCATCTCAACTTCAGGACACGACAACAAAACACTTGTCTGAATGCTGATGGATTTGGATCTGGGCAACGATGGTGACGAACTAATGCTTAAGAGCTTGTTAGAACTAGGATCAATGAGATAAACGGACTCGTCCGACTTGTCGTGCAAACGGTGAGTCTGCGAGGCCTCCTGCAGTAGAACAGTCATTATGTGGTCTTTATCGTGTCTCTTGTTGGCCATATGCGCTGCAACAAGCCTTGACAGATTCATGTTTGAAACAACCATCCCAGTGCAAAGGATAAAGTCTGAGCGTAGTCCTGGGTCGCCATCCACATCACGAAGAGCATCACCAATGGACTCGGCTGTGCGCGCAACCTTGATTCTAATCTTCATAGGCGAATGGCCGCTTTTGCCCCACTTTGACTGTTTGATATACGCCTGAAGCTTTTCGGAATACGATTTGCATAGGATTATAGTTTCATGCACTCCAGAGGAAGAAAGAAATTCCAGAGTGTATTCGATCATTGGAACATTGCAGAGCGGAAGCAGGCAGCGTGGCTTGTTTAACGTAAGCGGCTGGAACAGCTCATCAAACGAATCAGCCAAAACAACTGCCTTTAGCTCCTCCTCAAGATCGACCTTGGAATTACTAGCTCCCTTGCCTGGTGGCATCTGCGGTATTAAAGTTATTTGTAATCGTGGGCTGCAATCCTTAGAATGAGAAATAAAGAATCAAGCAGAAATAGCAAACGTCAATGATTCAGCAAAGCATCAGCCTTTTTAAAAGAGAAAAAGAAAAAGAAAAGGAGTGAACACAAAGTACGCAAGTCTGAAAAGGAAACCCCAACAAACAACAGTAAACATCACGTGAGATAGCCAAATATTTTTTATCTTTTGCAGCGTGCATTTCGAATTTGTTTGAATTCAGAATATATTTCAATCCTAAAAGAAGCTTCAATCTATAAAACTAGCCACATTTCTGGGTAGTGTCCGCCTATAACTTGGATACGCGAGCGCCGCGTTTAGCCTGGGCCGGCTTGTCTGGCTTGTTAATGCGCATACGGCGCCGTTTGGCCTTCTCCATTAGCTTTAGGGCTTTGGTTTTTGCATTCTTTGAGTAGAAGCATTGCTGTACTGCTGCGTGCGTGGTCATAATCTGTGGCTGCAATGTGGTGCGGACGCCCGACACAAGCCTTGCGAGAGAAAACATGTTGCTCAGAGAGTATTTTAAATTATATAGAAAGATGTAGCCATGCTGCCTAGCAGATACAGAAAGGAAAGAAAAAAGCGTTTTTGTTTTGCAAATCATGAGATTTTAAAAAATTTACACTGTATTTTGCCAAAAAAAAAAAAAAAGCATGGACTTGCCCTATCATCATTTCTTTGCCTTTTTGCCCCTTTTGCCTTTCAATGTACGCTCTTGGACAATCTGCTCCGCAAGCTTCTTGGGCAGCTTGTTGGCCAGCGCATGTCCGGTATCCTTGATATGGTTGAAGAGCTGGTTACGCGAGTTGAACTCTTTGTTGCATACATTGCATATCGTTTCGCTGTGTGACTTGCTCTTCTGCCTTTCACGCCGCAGCTCCTTTTTTGACCTGGCCTGTGTGTTGCCATCTTCAGTCGTGTCTGATGGAAGCAGAACGGGTGATGTGACTGACTCGTTGTGTGCAGGCGGGGAGACAGGTTCGTCGTCCAGAAGCGCATCCGACTGCTGGGGCTGAGCATCTTCTGCTTCCTTTCTTTCTTTTTTCGTTTGGGATGCGCAAAGTGTGCCCATCATCTGTGCCAAAACCTCGTCTTCGTCGCCATCTTCATCACCGGTTTGCAGACCATCGCTTGCTGTGATGTAAGGATCTGGTTCCGCTTCCGCTTCCGCTTCCGACTCCTGTGCTCCAGAGAGGGTGTCCAGTTTCCCGGAAGCTATATCCTCATTGAAAACGACAGATGTTACGTTATTGCCGCCATTCGCTCTGGCCATTCGACGCTCTTCACGTAACATTTCCCGACGGATCTCGCGGGCAGCCTTTTGATGTTTTTTGCTTTGCTCGTGGTTTGCCTTTTGAGCGGCCGACTTGAACACTTTGTCGCAAATAAAGCAAGAAAGATCGTTCTCAGGATCAAGGATATCATCATTATCTCCAGCACCGCCAGAAATATCTGATGAATCGGCCATGAAATCTACATCCTGGTCAATATCTGCGGAAGAAGATTCACTGAGGTACTCGTCAGAACTGTCAGATTCGTCCACAATCTCCCACGACTGACGCACATAAGTATTTGCGCTTTCAAGGACCGCAGCACGCTGCTCGGCAACTCGACGCTTGCGTTCTTTTTCTCGGTCTTGTTGGAGGTCCTTTTGTTTCTCAACGTGGCGTTTGTAGCGAGGATCGCGCTTTCGCAGCCATATTGCAAGCTTCTGAACGGTTTCGACAAACTCGTTTTTCGCCTTTTCGCGTAGCTTTTTATTTTCCTTTTCCATCAGCCTGCGGATCTGGCGGTTTTCTGCGTCCGAAAGGCGGAAGCGGTCAAACCAGCCAAACGACTTTCTTGTTGTAAAGGTGGTCCAAAAGTTGTAAAAGTCACGCAAGGTTTTACCAGTACCTGCATCCCTTTTCGACTTCTTTGCGCGCGATCGCGATCCTGCGTATATCTCGTCCTCGTCATACGCCGTATAAGAGTCGCCAAAGCTGAGACTTGAAAGCTGATCCACCATGTATTCTGTGGCAGGATCAAATATCTCGAGCTCTTCATTGCGCAGGTTGTCAAAGAGCTGGCGGTAAGTTGTGTAAAATCCCGTAGGAGTATCATCAATGCCACTGAACGAAGACACACTGAAAAACCTCATCAAGGAATCCG
>JANBOK010000148.1:0-24967 GCA_027595805.1 Coemansia sp. Benny D160-2 | reverse complement strand
GCCTCTAATGGCTTCAGACGGCCAGGAGTTAATCTGCGCAGAAATAGGTTCGTCCTTACGTTGCAATGCATCCACAGCCTCACGTACGACTGTTATGTTCCTTGCTCCATCTATAATCCGAGACAGCGTGCGATGTAGCATATTGGAGTCTTCTTGTGCATTATCGAATCCAAAGGCCGAAGCAACGGCCTTTACAAGCACAAGGAGATGTGACAAGCTGTGCACACAGTGCGCTGAGCCAACAGAAACAACCGTTTCTAATGCCGATGTGAGAAGAGTATCAAGCATCGCCAGCTTGGTTTTGATATTTGCTTTTAGAGTCCCTTTGCGCGGCTTTTGTGCCCTTGAGCGTTGTAGGGCGGGAAAAACAAACGCCGACTTGAACACCATATTGAAGGAGTCGTCCGCTTCAAGAATGCTCTGAAGCTCTAGAAATAGTATGTTCGCTTGCATTAGCAGGTATTCAGACCTCTGATCAACGGCACGATCGGAAGAGACTCCTACTACTTTAGATTTTAAATCTCCCTTGGAAACAGCATCTTTAGAAAGACCATCAAGCACTGAAAACAGCTTCTGCCGTATACCAATGTCTTCTTGCAGCGCAGCGACAAGATCGGGAACTTCACTACCAACGCTGTTGGCCAAATCGTTGCTGCTGTCATTCGATATCTCAAAACGTCCTAGCCTGCTGATTATGCGTTCAATTCTAGGAGTGTCCTCATCAATTCTTACAGGAATTGCCCGTGTGTCTCTATCAAGCTCGTCCTCAGATATACATGCCACAATCTTCTTGGCTCGCAAGTAAGCCGCCTGTGCTTGACTGGTCATGCCACAGCGTCTCCAAGCATCGCCCTCAGTCACTAGTGCATCAACAGCGGTGATCCATCCACTTGGAAAATCATCCGTCGCTGTCTTGTAAAGCTTACTTAAGGAACTGGCGCACTCGTCCCAAAGCCCCTTTCGCGAGAGTATATCTGCTTCCCCTAGACGCATAAAGCTTTCCTGGAACGGCGCATTAAGCTGGGATGTGATTTCCAAACCCTTGTTGAGGAAATATTCAGCCTCCTTAACACTTCCACGAACCGAGTATATCTCAGACAAATGAGCCAAACTGTCGATCAAGAGACGCTGCAGCTCCCAGTTGCTGCTGAACGCCAAAAACTCGGCATCGCTCTTTTCCTGGTCGTCCAGCGTTTCATCTTCATTGGGCTTGTCGGGTTTAGAGTCTGAAAACGGGTCATCTTCTGGCTCAATTCTGTTAGAATCTTGAAATCTTCTGGTAGACTTGCTGAGCGATCTTTTGTGTGAAAGCGACAGTGACTTTAGCAGCGAATAGAGTATGCGATAGCTATGAAGCCCAAAGTTAACCGAGTCTGCAAGATCACCGCGCTTTAGCGCCATGACCGAGTATGTAAACGAAGCCTTGGAGAAGAGAACAAGCATCTCTGGGCTCACTGATCGGCGCTTCGATATGGCTAATCTACCTGTCGTGTTCTCGGTAAGCGATCTGCGCGCAAGAGCGCTTGCCTGAGCCATGGATTCAGCACTAGCGGACAAATCACCACACGCAAGTTGAAAAGAGGAATGTGCAACTTTGGATGTAAGCTCAATGTGATTTGGAAGCACTCCGGGTTCGCAACGACCGTCAATTTGTTGGAAATACTTTGCAGCCCTTCGGTGGTCTCCCAAAATAAGGCTATTCAAGCCAAGACCAATAAGACACTGCATTGCTACGGGTACCCACGTCTTGTCTGCCTTCTCGCAAGTAGCGCAAATGTCCAAAGCTACCGAAAGAATCAGCGCACTTTGCGAGTAGAGTCGCCTCGACATTAACAAATCGGTTGTCAAGATCATAAGATCTACAGCCTCGCGCATACAACCAGAGTCGAGGACGAGAATGCCTTCTTTCTCCGTGGGGACGCTACAGATCCTCTGAATAAGGGTCCAAAGTCTCAGCGCTGTATTGATTGCATATGGCAAACCTGACGCCCGCTTCTCGATCTCGACAATCCCTTGCCAGGCATAGCAGTCGGCAATTGCCATTAGAGAGTAAACGCAATCTTCAGACAGACCCTTTGCAATCTCCACTGCGGCATGCAATCTGCCAAGACACATATCCACATTCCTGTTGTCACGGTTTATCTTGGCAAGTTCGACTAAGCAACGTGCATAGCCTAGTGGACACGAATCTCTGTATGCATGTAAAGCGTTCTCAAGGTGTGCAACTCTGACATTGGAAATGTGTATTGTTGCTGAGTTCACGAACGGCCGCAAGTAAAACGCCTCAAGCTCATATAGCCAGCCCCTCAGCTGCCCGTCAATCGGGAGCGAGTCAACCATGTATGTTTGCAAGGATAGCATAGCGTGGCTTTCTTCTGCATCTTTTTGCAACCGTCCAGCGCACATCCTGACGTATCGATCGACAAATAGCGCCATCTTTTCCACTTGAGCCGAACTACTCCACAAGCTGCTATATGGAGGAAGCAAACTGTTTTTTTGCTGGTCGGCAGTGGTCATCACACTACGTATCTGGTCTGGGAGATGAGAGACAATAAGTGAGACTGCTCGTGCATATGTCGTTGCCGCTTTATCAAAGTCGCCGTTTGCCTGGTATGCAGACGCTGCTACTTCATAACGCTTGCAAATCTGACCAAAAACATCGCAAGTTGGCTGTTTCTTGGCCATGCTTAAAACGAACCACTGCGATAGACTGTCGATAGCACGCTCAATTGCTTGGGCCGCTTGGGAGTATATCTTGAGCTGGTATAGGCTTGCGCCGCGGTTGAAAAATACAGTAGAGTGATTGCGGAGATAATCAGAGTTGCATCTCTCGTCCTCGCATACCTTCAGGAGCCGGTCACTATGCTTTTCAATATCTGCTTGAACATCTCGGTCATGTTCCAGAAACTGCAGTGCCAGCTGAATGAGAACAAGACTGGACTCTGCACTGTGGCTAAGAAGGACGGCTATGCTCGTGCCGCCTGCACTCTCCGCCTTGCTGGCAGCTCCACGAGCAATGTATACGTCGTATATTCTTGTGGCAACGCCAAGCGCAAGGACAGTTGCTTTTGAAGCCTGCAATTGTAAATCTTCTGTCTTTCCCTGGCGTAGTTCGGTGTAGACATTCCTCGCAACTCGACGGATTATATCGGCGCAGAGCGCAAGCGAGTTCCAAACCGCCAGTGTGTGTCGAAGATCTCCGTCGATAGCATGTTCGACCAATTCCACGAATCCCCCAACGACTGACTCTATCTCAGTGTCCATAAAACCGCGTAATAATGCATCTCGCACAAGTATATCCCACACAAGTATGCGAGCTATCAGAGATGCACAACTGTCCTTGCGTTCGTCTTCTTGTTGTCCGCACATGGCTATACACTGGACGGCAGCTATTGATCCCTTCAGATCGCCCGAGTTTTGTCTCGACTGTGCCATACTGTGGCAGAATTCAACGAGTTCCGGCGAAACACTAGCTGATGTTAGCAGCGGTGAAACATGCTCAAATATAGAGGCATAGTACTGTGCAACCTGCTTGTGGAGCAGTACGCAGTTGACATTGGACATTGTAGACGAGGCAGAGCCTAGAGCTAGTGCTGCTCCTCGTGCTGCATATTTGAGCAGTTCACGGAAATCGCGCTTGCTAGTGTTTGCGTATGCCAGAATCCCTAGCAACCGAATTGCAAGATGTTGGCCGCCGGAACCAGAACCTAGCGCATAGTAGGCACGAAAGCACACGCCCAAAAATGGATCCATCGAGTCTCGGTCCATCTCCCGTACACGCAAGCACCAGTCTAGCACGCTATTCTGTCGTTGTGCAAGGCTTCGGATATGTTTCTGGGCAAGTTGTGACTTTGGCGAGAGGGATAGCGCACGCAGCATGTTGCACAGCAGGGTGATTACGAGAGTGTTGAACGCAAGATCACTTTGGCAATGTTTTGATGGAAAATGTATTTCGCTCACTTTGCTCTCTTCAGAAGAGGCCTGCTTGTTCATGCTCAGTCTACGCATGCCAATGGCTATTCCTTCTGCTCCAACAAGAGATGAGCTGTCACTGGTTCCGCCATGGTCGGAAGGCGACATCTCTTTTTTAAGTCGAGACGCAGGTTTGCGCACCGGCCTTGTCAAAACAAGGGTTGCTGCTGTGCCGTTCAGTTGCTTTTCTTGCTGCTCTACATGAGATCCACGGGCAGCGCCGGATGATCCCTTCTGCCTTGGCCTTCCATTGGTACCAGCAGGCGCAACAATGTGGCTATTGGCATGCTCAAGCAAAAGTTTACGCAGAAAAACCAAACCCTCCCATGCCCACAAGCCAACATGAGCGTTTGTGCAAGCCGTTAGAAAATTTGACATTGTTTTTTCAAGCGCAAGCGCAGAGAAACCTGCAATGCCCCGATTTGCGTGCAAGAACTTGAATGCGGCTATAACGACGCGTACGGTGCGCTGGATTGCCTCGCGCTCCGGACCGCCAGGTCCTTGTGCATCGCAGTGCTTACGTATATCGCTGGCGCCTTTTGAAAAGAGCTTGTTTGTTTGGTTAACCAGGCCTAGCGCAAACTCGACTTCTGCCCGCCCAATCTTCGCTCTGCTTCCCGCAGCTACCAAAGCCAGGCGCTTAAGGGCAAGTTCCTCCGCAGACTGGTCGCATTTGGTAAAGGTTCGAAAGCTGTCTAGTAAGACGTCCTGCATTTGAAGTAAAGGTGTTTGAAATTCAAAGCACAAATGCACTGTCAGATATAATAAAAATATTGTGAAAGAAAAAACAAATAAATAAACAAACAAACAAACAAACAAACAAAAAGTATCGAAGCGAGTGATCGGAAATATGCACTGCTTTTCTTTATTTTCTACTTTAGCACTAGCCAACGGCCAAATAATAATTTGATTTGATGGTTGAAATTTCGGTTGGGCTATGCTGTTGCAGAGAATCAACTCGTTTTACAGCCGATCAGTACCAAAACCTTCGCTATTTCACCTGCTGTCGCGTATCCGGCGTGCGTTCGGGCTTCTGCTTCGTGATGTAGCAGTGTGTCGTCTGTTTTCTTGGTATCTTCTGCGCCCATCACGTTCTTCATATCCAGCACGCTGGTCATATCGTGTAGCAGCTTCGTTTTCTGTTGAGCTGCCAACTCTGCCGCTTGCCATTCTCGCCCTGCCCCTGCTAGCGTGTTGTGCGTTATCATCTGTAGAGCCCGAGTCCTTGTCGAGAGAAGGAGAATCCCATCTGCTTTTTCTGCCTGCCCGCGTCGTTTTCCGTGCAGTATCGACTGCGTTTGTCCCACGCATCCTTTGATTCGCAATCGCAATATTAGCCTTAATTAGCTCTTCCTGCTCGCGCTTATGCTTCAGCTCATCAATCTTCTTTTGAATAAGAGACTCTGGAATGCCACCAGGGCCTTTCTGCGCCTCGAGCAGAATCTTCCAGAGACTCTGCATGAACTCCTGCGTATTTGATTCCAAGAACCCAGTAAGATTGACCTGCATCATCTTTGGATCGGGTGTCGATGATTCCTCAAGCATGTTGATAATGAACTCGTACAGAACCTCGTCTTCCAGCCCCAGCAGCTCTTTTATTCTCTCGGAAATCCACGGTTTTATGGCCTCCATATTCACCTTTGTCATATCGACAGGCCTCTTTAAAATCTTGCCAAAGTCCATCTCCTCTAGCAGCTTTTTTGACGCATCGCCAAAACGTGGGTCTTGTTCAATATTAGTTCCTATGTAAAACCCGCCTGACATTTCGAGAATAAGCACGTTAGCAACTGCTAGGCTATGTCTATCTATGTTAGCTGAATCGAATAAAATAATAAAGGGAGTTAATGCCAGTGCTTGTTCGGTCTATATAATACAATTTACCTTTTTTTCTCTTTTTTAAATAGCGTTTGTTCAATGCACAGATTAGCTTATGTTTAGTGATAAACCCTATCATGTATGAGTAAAAGTTATGTGTATTGCTTAAAAATAATCACGTGAAAATAAAAGCGTTGTAAGGCAAAAATCAATGCGCTTTAATTGTTCCACTTTACATGCCTTTTCAATTAGTATGTCTCCGCAACGTCTGAGGCTATCTCAAAGGCGCAGCCCGTCGCTGCCTTAATCTCCTCAACGGTGTTGCCGTAGGAAAGCTCGCGCAGAAGAAGACCCTTTCCAGGGATAACGTCAAATACGCACTTGTCGGTGATAATGCGATCAACGCATTTGGTGCCAGTGAGAGGAAGAGTGTTCTCCTTGAGGATCTTTGGCGAGCCGTCCTTGGCGTTGTGGGTCATTGTGACAACAACACGCGAGTTTGGCGCAGCAACAAGGTCCATGGCGCCGCCCATGCCCTTGATGATCTTGCCGGGAACAACCCAGTTCGACAGATCGCCTCTCTGGGAAACCTGCATGCCACCGAGAATGGTCATGTCAAGACGGTTTCCGCGGATCATGCCAAACGAAACATCGCTCGAGAAACATGTGCCGCCGGGCAGGACAGTTACGGATTCCTTGCCTGCATTGACAAGATCGGCATCGACCTCGTCGGCTGTCGGGAAGGGGCCCATGCCCAGGATTCCGTTCTCGCTCTGCAAGTGCACAGTGATTCCAGGATCAATGTAGTTGCTGGCCAAAACGGGCATGCCGATACCAAGATTGACGTACATTCCGTTCTTGAACTCGCGGGCTGCGCGCTTGATGATGTGGATGCGCTGCTTCATCGCCGGCGACAGCTGCTGCTCCTCGGAGTCAGAGCGGCGCAAGGTGAGCTTCTCGATGCGCTTTTCGTACTTCTCGCCCTTGAGAATGCGATGAACGTGGATTCCCTGGATATGGATTTCGTCGGGCTTAAGTTCACCGACTGGCACAATCTCCTCAACTTCGGCGATTGTGATTTTGCCTGCCGTTGCCATTGGGCCGTTGAAGTTGTTGGCGGCATACTTGAATACCAGATTGCCAAGCTCGTCGCCCTTCCACGCCTTGACCAGGGCGTAATCGCCTGTGATCCCCTCTTCCATTATGTACTTGCGGCCATTAAAGATCTTGGACTCACGAGGTTCACTGGCAATCTCAATGTTGCTGCTGCCTTTGACGTACTTGATCGGGATGCCGCCTGTCTCGACCTGTGTTCCAACACCGGTCAGTGTGTAAAAGCCAGGAATGCCGGCGCCGCCACAACGGATGCGCTCAGCAATGGTGCCCTGCGGAATGAGCTCTACCTCGAGCTCGCCACCAAGGTATTGACGGGCAAACTCCTTGTTCTCGCCAACATAGCTGGACATCATGCGCTTGATCTGGCGGCTCTGCAGAAGAGTTCCAAGCCCATAGTCTGCTGTGCCTGCATTGTTTGAAACTGCGGTCAGCTGCTGGATATCCTTGCGGCGGGCAATGGCCTTTAGCAGGTTCTCTGGAATACCGCACAGCCCAAAGCCTCCGATCAGAAGCTTATCGCCAGATTTTATCCCCTTGATCGCTTCATCCGACGACTTGCACAGCTTGGTGTGGTATGCACGCGCAGAAGCGGCGGTTGTCAGCGCGGCAAGGAAGTGTGGGCGAAGAAGAATCTGGGTGGCGCTCGCCATGGCCTGCCTTTTAATTGCCAGCATTGTCGGTCTTATTGTCGCTATTTAACCGGTTCTGCTGTATGCGTTTCTAGTTATCCGATCGGTTTGATAGCAGAAAGATCCTGAATATTATAGTGGGTGGAGGAAAAGAGAATGCGCTTAATAATATAGATGCTTATAATTACAACAAAAAACAATGACAAGGTATCTTTTGTTCAGAACAACCTTGCTGTATAACGTTATTAGTAGACTGAAGAAATGGGAAACAGAAAACAACTGGAAGGAAGAAGAATTGACTTTTAAAGAGTTTTTCATTCAACAGGACCGGCATGACTGCTTTATATCATCTTTTTTGAAATCCTTCCTTTTAGATATTGCCCAGCTTCTTGTACCGGTTTGAATAAACAACAATACAGCTGCAAAAGAGGAATCCGGCACACCAGAAGGAGAAATGCTATAGCGTTTACGGGAAATGGACGGCGGAAACCCGTCGCACATTCTAGGCAAGCCTATTCAGCCTCGGAAACGGCTTTTCAGCATAAACAAGAGGCCTCCGCAATTTCGCATCCAGCGATTAGTGATTTGCTCCACAACAAGAAAACTCGGTAAAGAAATACAATAAAGATCCCAAACAGAACACACACAACAGCAGTTTGTGTGGTGTTTTTTTTGCTATGCTTCCGCAATCTGTGGATGTGAGACGAGAGTGGTGGGGTCATGCGCTAGAACTGTTCTCTCTGGATGTGCTGTGTACGGACAACGGAACAAGAATGAGCAGCTTTCCCGACCCGCTTGCCAGCTGTTGCTACTTGCACATACAACATTGAAAATACAGCATTTGCAGTCGCTCATTTGGTCAATATTCCTTCAACGGTCCAAAACTACTATTAAAGAAGCAGCTCCCACCGTGCACGCACCACCGATCCCGTCCTTTTCTGGAAGAAGACTGGATTTGGAATAGAGTGGACTAGACATGTCCATGAGCCAACAACACTTGCACTGTCTGTTCCGTGACTGTCATTTTGGGCAGAATATTATCCACATTCATCTTATTGTCTGCGCTATTCCGCATTTTCCGATAAATAAACCAGTTTCAAGATCCAGCATAAACTTTGTCTCTTTCCTTTCACCACCGACCAATACAAGACTAGGTTTGATAATTATATTGGGATATGACTGGATGGCTCTCTTTCGAGACTGTGTTTTTTAAAAAGTTTGTTGTCCACTGTTTGCCTTTGCGGAATTCCCTCTTCCACTTGAAGGAGGAAAGGTTTCTTCTATTCAGTAGGTCTCTGAAACGTCGGATGCCACATCAAAGTCGCATCCCGTCGACTTCCTAATCTCGTCAACGGTGCATCCGGTTGCAAGCTCGCGCAGGAGCAGCTTCTTGCCAGGAACAACGTCAAAGACGCATTTGTCTGTTATAATACGGTTGACACACTTGAGACCAGTAAGCGGAAGCGTGCACTGCTTGAGGATCTTGGGCGATCCGTCCTTGGAGCAGTGGTCCATCGTTACCACAACCTTTGTGTTGGCTGCGGAGACTAAATCCATTGCGCCGCCCATTCCCTTGACCATTTTCCCAGGGATGATCCAGTTGGCCAAGTCGCCGGATTCCGACACCTCCATGCCGCCCAGGATCGTCAGATCGAGACGCGAGTTGCGGATCATCGCGAATGACGTGTCGCTGGAGAAGACGGAGCCCCCGTTCTGGACGGTGACTGTCTCTTTCCCGGCGTTGATGAAATCGGGATCAACCTCGCTTTCTCTGGGGAACGGCCCAAGCCCAAGAATGCCGTTCTCGCTTTGCAGGTGCACGGTTATTCCAGGAGTAATAAAGTTGCTGGCCAGCATTGGCATTCCGATGCCGAGATTGGCGTACATGCCATCCTTGAACTCGCGTGCAGCACGCTTGATTATCCTGATCCTCTTCTGCATTGACGCTGGCAGGCCAGACTCCAGGCCACCCTCTGCGGTTACCGTGCGCTTCTCGATCTTCTTCTCGTAGCCTCCGCCCTGCACGATTCTGTGCACGTGGATTCCGGGGATATGGATCTCGTTTGGCTCTAGCGACCCAACAGGAACTATCTCCTCTGCTTCGACAACCGTTATCTTGCCAGCAGTTGCCATGGGCGCGTTAAAGTTGTTTGCCGCTCCACGGAACACCAGGTTTCCCAGCTCATCGGCCTTCCACGCCTTGACGAGCGCAAAGTCGCCGGTGATACTCCTTTCCTTCAGGTATGCGCGCCCATCGAACACGCCCACCTCACGCGGCAGGGACTCCATCTCTATGTAGCCCTCAGGACTGTACTTTATCGGCGTTCCGCCATGCTGGATGGTTGTCCCGTACCCGGTTGCCGTGTAGAACGCCGGAATCCCAGCACCGCCAGCACGCAGCTTCTCCACCAGCGTCCCTTGCGGCACAAACTCTACCTCAAGTTCACCGCCCAGGTACTGGCGGGCAAACTCCTGGTTTTCGCCGACATAGCTGGCCACCATGCGCTTTATCTGTCTTGTGTTAAGCAGCTTCCCAAGCGCAACGCCGTCAATTCTACCACGCCAGGATTCTGGGGGATTGAGCGATGTCAATATCGGAGAATTAGTCTTTAGCTTCAAAAGGGTCTTTCATATTACTTGCTATTTTTGGTTGGGATTCTCTCCTCCTTTCTTGCTTACCCTGCGTTGTTTGAAACTGCCGTTATATTCTTGATTTGCGGCTTCTCCGCAATAGCGTCAATGAGCTTTTCGGGAACGCCGCAAAGACCAAATCCGCCAAAGAGAACCGTGCTTCCTGCAGGGATATCTTCGATAGCCTTCGCCGCCGATGGATAGATTTTGCTAAAGCTCCGGTAAAGAAGCTCACGCGAAGCCGCATAGCAACGCAGGTTTGCTGCTGACGCCAGCGCGGGTACTCTTGTTCTTAGCAGCGTTGCCATTGTTTCTATAATCCTTTAGTGAGTTTGAATACAGCAATTCTTTGTTTGGAATAAAATATATATGGAATAACTGAGGAGAAACAAAACAAAGCAAAGATTGTGCTTTCTTTCCCTGCTTCGTGTTCTCAAGCTTGTATTCGCTTCAAAGCTATGCGTTTGATTAAAAAAAGCAGACTGGCTTTGAGAGCAACAGATTCATTCTAACTGGCAACAAGGAGACGCAACATGCCTTTAGACCTTGCGGGCTTCTCTTTTCCCACGAGGTAATCAATATTGATAGCGCAAAATTGCATGAAAACCGTGCAAAGGCCAGTTCTGTCATTCCTCCACTCCAACCAAATTTCGCGCATTCAGCGATTTCATCGGCGCAATTGCTTTATCTTTCTTTCTGAAGCGCGTGACCGTGTGAAATGTCGCGACATTTCCTTTTATTTTGTTTCTGGCGACGGTTCTTCAAGACATTGTAGATAAGGTTGGTTATCCACGAAAAATATAAAGCCACCCGCTACAGAGACCCGATAACAACCAAGGATTGCTCGATATCCAGGCCAGCAAACCAGTGGGGACACTTGTTTCTGGAAGCAGCTGCTAGAACCACATGCTCACGCTCATGCTAGCGCTGAGCGACCGCACGTAGTGCCACCAGTGCGGCTACACATTAATGGGAAAGCAGAAAACTCAATTGGAAGTCTTTGACGTTAGAGTGGGCTGTTTCTTCTGAATAGTCCTCTCTTATCGAAGAAGAGCATGTGGCACTTACTGGTATGTAAAGAAGATCTCCTGGTCTGACCATGCACTCAAGGTAGCTTGTCTGGGCGAATAACGGAAACCGCTCATAATCAGGCGAGTCTATATCGACTTGGCTTGTGTTTTCCAGCTGAGAACCACTGTCGTGTGGATAAAGACGCGAGGACTGGTCTGGATGAAACAGCCTAAAGTATTTAAACCCAAACACCTGGGCAAACAGATTATCATAGCGGTCATAGTGCAAAGGAGAAATCGTATGTTTAGGCCCAAGCCATATATTGACCAAAGTGTCACTACCTGCCTCGTAGGACTTGGAATCCAGTAGTCGTCTGCCTGTTTCCACTTGAGTGTAATCCGGTAACCAAAAGTCGCGCTTTAGACGATACGCTTGGCTCAGCAGATCATGCTGGGCCAAGTAGTCTGTCTGGTCTTTGCTGCGGTGACCATTAGCCGAGGGATACATGACGCTGTCGAGAAACTCGCCAAATGGCAAAAGCTTCATGGTCCAGTCGCCTTGCGTATAACTTGACCCGATTTCAACAGGCACAAGCCGGTGGTGGCCAACGGCTTCGCGCAAGTACTCAAGGTTGCTCCACTTTCTACAAGTCAGTGCTGGCCACGATGACACTGCATTTTCAATAATAAGCGGCTGAGAACTGCTGGTATCTGCAATTGTACTCTGGAATGTGAACATGTCCATATCGTCTACGGAGTATCTTTTGACCGGATGGTGCAGCTCGGGCAAGTCGTCAGGAACACTCTCTGATATCTCTCTCGACTCTTTCGAAACAACAGTCTTTGGGTATCTGCTTTCTATCCACTCAGCTACCTTGTGCATCCAGCATAGAAATGGTTTAGATGGGCGACACGTAACTATAGCCCGATCTATATCGTTCAAGGCTGACAACTGTCGTTCGGGGTAATTTTCGAAAAGCGTAAGACACTCGAGACCCTCAGCTAGAGCTAGGATGGCTAGCATGTGGACACCTTCTGAATCCTTGTCATTTTCAGCTGCCGGGCGGCTTGTAATAAAGCCATACATTCGAGCAAACAGTTCTTTCCCGTCAGCTTCAGACATGTCACAACATGTTTTGTGGGGTTGCGGGTCAAGATCGAAGCTGTTTCCAATATTCTGCAATACCAGAGAAAGCTCCTTTATCGTTGCCTGGTGGACATTTTGGAATGTGCAGCAAGCGGCTTCTCTTTTTAGAAATACCAACAACTCTTTTAGTGTGTCAGAAGACATGGCAAAGTAGAAATAGAACAACGGCTGCAAGAATAAAAACAATAACACCTTGTTATTTGGAGTTTCTAGTATATCAACTTGCAAGTTCATGCCCAGATTTAAGAATTCTACATTACTTGACTAAAAGCAGGTCATCCTCACGTGTTATATAAGAATATATAACATTGGAAACTAACCAACAATGCTAAAAAAAAGGATACCTGGCTTGTTACGCGCGTGCTAATACCTCTGAAGAGTCAACATCCATCAGACCAGAACCCCTTTCTTCATGTTCTTCTGAATCTGGTTCTTCCGAATCTTCAGCAAGCTCGCTGTCATTGTCGTCAAAGCTGGCAAACACATCCTGCATTGTGATGTCGCCGCTCTCTTCCTTTTCAGCCTCGGCTTGCTGCTTTCCTTGCACAAGCAGATAGTCGAGGGTATAATGGTTCTTGTCGCAAGTGGTCCCAATGTCCTGGTGCAGACGAGTGACTCCGCGCTGCAGCGTACGCAGAACTGGCTGCAGAGCAACAGACCTTGTCTTGACAAATACTCCGTGGTTTGACAAAAGTCCCGAGATCCACCGCAAATGGAACTCTAGCAGCTGACTCGACTCGATGATGCTCGCAATAAACTTGAGAAGCCGTTCGAGATAGGCTTCTGGGAAATCCTTTGTAAGCAACGCAACATCCAGGGGCGGAATCGACTGGTAGACTTCGCGAATCAAGTAGTTCTCGTTCAGTCTAAAGGCATTGACAAGTGCTCGCAGATAGTCGCCCTTGCGTGCAAGATCGCGCACAGTATCGGGCGTTACATCCTCGTCAAGCTCATAGGGATCAAATACCATATTGTCGTCAAGCGAATAAATAAGCAATCCCTCGGTGGATGCCGCAGCCCACTGACGACCCGTTGGAGAGAACCTCAGAGCCCGTGCACGCACCTCTGGCTTAAGCAAGCGGTTTGACTTGTCGCCCGACCTGACGCCAGGAAGGCTTCTATCAACATGCTTTTCAGTGTCGCTGTCGATTCCATCAGAATCAATTAGATCTGCTGGACCGGCCTCGGTCATGAGCTTTGAGTTGAGCTTCTCCTGCACGCCATCTAGCGACTGGTTCATTGATATCTGGAACTTTCGCAGCAAGATCCCCGATTGGCGATCATAGAGGCAAACGTACTTGCTGTTCCCGCCGCCCAGCACAGCAGTACCGTCTGCAGAATAGCACAGAGTGCTAAAGCTCTTTCCCGACGAGCTGTTTGCCGCGGTGCGACGGTCGTTTGCTTTGCGGCCGCCAGAAATGTCCCGCCTGCCTTCGATGCTGCCGGTGGACTCTGCCTTTGCAACGTCCCAAAAGTGGATCTGGCCATCCAGCGTTGACGCGCAGATCTCCTTTCCATCCGGCCTGTACGCAATTGCCATCACCTCGTGGCTGTGCGTAAGCTGCTCGACAGTCTTTGACCTGTCAAAGATGTCCCACAAGCGCACAGTATTGTCCCAGGATCCCGAGGCTAAGGACAAGCCATCGGCACGAAACGCAAGCGCACTGATTGGGCCCTCGTGGCCGCTCAGCACATCAAGGAGCTTCCCCGTCTGCATGCTCCACATGTAGATCTCAAAGGTGTCTTGGCAGCCAGCACAGACAATCTCACCGCTTGGATCAACGGCCAAACTGGTGAACTGGACGGGCGTTGGCGACGTAAAGATTCGGAAGTTGCGGTAGCGCACAAGGTCGTAGGCACGCACGGTGCCGTCAAGCGATGCGGAGAGGAAGACCTGGTTTCCCTTTGTAAACTGCACTGCAGTCACAGCGCTTGAATGCTCGGTAAACGTTATAAAGCAGTACCCTGTAAGTGCGTTCCACACCTTGACCTTTGCATCGTCGCCACCAGTGGCTATGTACTGTCCGTCGCCCGAGTACGCAATGCACGACATGTCGTAGAAATGGCCCTGCTGCTTGAGCACATACGTCTCGCTTTGCCACTCCCAGACCAAGAGCTGCCCAAGTTTGGACGACCCAAATGCCAGCCATTCTCCCGATGGGTTGATTGCAACGGTGTTGATCGCCTTGCGCGAGATCGACAGCGAATGGATCTTGTTGAAATCGGGCATCTCCCAAATCCCAAACACTCCGTTTGTGAAGCCAAGGACAAGAAGCTGGGTGCTTGGGTTGAATGCAGCACTCTGCACCTTTGCCGTCTGCATTGTGTAGTGGCGGCTTTCGGTGAACCATATGGTACGCATCAGATTGCCTTCGTCGTCGCGCGGAAACTCGCCAAACGTCAAGTTCTCCTCAACACCAAAGGGCCTAAAGCGCCGAACACACACGGCGCCATCGGTACTGACAGTGTAGATCGCACGCATGTCCTTGGAAAACCACGCACCAACAACCGCATACCTATGTCCCGAAAGCGTTGTCTGCTCAAAGCCATCGATCTTGCTGACCGAGAATATTTTTGTCGTCATGTCCTTTGACGATGCCAAGAAGAACCGCGAGTCTGGCGACCAGCTAATGTGCGTGATGTCGTCATAATGGCCAGTGAACTTCCGGTGAAGCTCAAACGGTGCAAACTCGCGAGTCAGTCCAGGCGATCTCCACACCTCGATGTTGCGGCCGAGCCCAACGGCAAAGTACGCCCCATCTGGCGAAAACTGGATATCGCGCACTTTATCTTTCAGATTAAAGTAGTTCAGAACACTGCGTTTGCGGAAGTTGACCAGAACGGTCTGTCCAAGCTCGTCGATCGAGAGAAGCAGGTTTCCGTTTGGCGATAAAACAATTCTGCGGATGTCGCGTTTGTTCTCAAAGGGCAGGGTCTCCGTTCGGTTATTCACAAGATCAAACACCGTTACGCGGTTGCCCACTGGGCTCAGGACCGAGTTCCCATCGGGCGTGAACACGAGGTTCCCTTTTTTGTAGACTGTACCGCAAAGGTTTGAGAATTTAAAGCTGGTCTTCATGAGATAGTTTTTGTTCTAGAAAAAAAGAGGTATTATATATAAACTGGACAGCTGGTGTTCTATAACTTGAAGAGAGAAAGTGGATGAACAAGGGATGCTGAAGAGAGAAAATGACAAAACTCTGGGCAAAGGTTAAAGCAAAAAAAAAATAGTGAAAATTTGATTCATTGAGGACAAATAAAAAATATGGGTAAATCTGATCAGGAGCTTTGATTCGAAGAGCTGCTGGATTTGGGGTCTGCAAAAGGGTCAGAATTGACAAGCATGCCTCTTTTGCAGCAAGATGTTCGACAGCTTTCTATTGCAGCTTTTAAGAAAGAGAGAGAGAAATGGAGCAGAAGCGCATAAAGAAGCCTGATTCTTTGGTACAGGGCACCTTAAAGAGTAGAACGGAGAGTAAGCCCTCACAACTTTTCTCTTTTGCTCTTTCAAATATCCACAATTTCATATCTTTTTTCTTTCTTTAAATAATCCCCTCATTGTTTTTTACTGTTGTTGGCCTAAAAGCTGTTACATTACCAGCATAGGAGACATGTCACAAAAGGCAGCAAGCAAGAGCGCAGCAAAGATGCTGTTCCAGCAGGCAAACGAAGCCTACTTTGACGACGAATTCGAGCAGGCAGAGTCGCTGTTTACACAGGCAATAGCATCGGACAGCAGCGTGGGCGACTACTACCTCAAGCGTGCCCAGGTGCGTGCCAAACTCGATAACATTTCCGAAGCGGCCAAGGACGCTGGAAAGGCGGCCGACCTCACAGCAAACAAAACCGAGCATCTCCGTCAGTACTTTAAGGCGCTGTATTTGCACGGCAAGTGGTCATACGAGCTGAAGCAGTACGACGATGCTGCCGAGTCTCTGCGTAAGGCTGCGACCATCAACCCGTCCCATGAGGAAATCAAGGAGCTCTTGGCGAAGACAGAGCCCTTGACCACGCCAAAGCCCGAGCCCGTTGCTAGCGCTCCAGCCGGCGATGCGGCAGCAGGTAGTGATCAGGCCGCTGTGTCTGTTCCTCCGCGCCCACAGGTGCGCCACGAGTGGTACCAGAACGATAACTTTGTCATCATTGAAGTGTTTATCAAGCGCGTGCAGAAGGACACTGCTGCCATCGACATCCACGAAAAGTCCGTGTCGGTCTCGGTGAAGATGCCTACTGGGTCCGAGAACAACTTTGAGTTTGATCCGCTCATGCACGAGATTGTGCCAGCGGAGTCAAAATTTGAGATCCTTAGCACGAAGATTGAGATCCGCTTGAAAAAGGCGTCCTCCGGGAAAAAATGGGATCATCTGGAGGAGTCGGAGGAGCAGCAGAGCAAACTGACCTCGCTCGGGACATCGCGCAAGGGCATTTCATGGGACACGATTGCTGCGGACGCAGAGAAGGAGGCAGGCCTCAAGCCCAGCGAGCAGGGTGTCAACCAGCTGTTCCAGTCAATCTACAAGGATGCCGACGAAGACACTCGCCGTGCAATGATGAAGAGCTACATCGAGAGCAATGGCACGGCCCTGAGCACCGACTGGAGCAGCGTGAAGAAGGGTCCTGTCGAGACTGTTCCTCCTACCGACACCGTCGCCAAGCCCTTTTCGAGATAAGCGCGATTAGAGAAGAGGAAAAGGGATTTTATATGAGTTCTTTGCTAGTTCCTCTCCTGTGACGCCATTATTTTATTCTTTTGTTCTCTGTTTATTTTTACAGAAAAGTGTGAAAATCCTTCAGGTTATGCGTATCCACTCTACAACCGTGGAATTGAGATGAGGATGTAGTAGGTTTAGAAGGCCGTCATTGTACTCTCCACAAAGCGCAAAGTAACCGAAATGCCACCAAAAGGAAGGAGAAAAGAAACGTCAGCACACACGATATAACTGTTTCGATTGCTTAATCACAGATCAGAATGCGTGTTAATCAATCTACCCTTTCTCTTTTTGAAAGGTGCTTGCGTGGACAAACCTCAAAATAGCCAACAGAGCGTCTAGCTTTAAACTAATTAGCCTGTAAGCGGATTCTTTTCTCTGCTCTCTAACGCAAACACATTCTTGTCATTTATTTAGTAGTCGTCACATCGTCTGCGTGTGTTTTTCTTTTTTCTATATTCATTTACCACATTAGAAGGAAAAGGTTCTGGTGCTTTTTGTCTTCTTTCTCTTTCTCTTTCTCTGCCGTCAAGACCTGTAAAAGACAATCAAACAGCAATGGATTTTCCACAGTACATGGGGATGGGCGGGCAGGGAGCCGATCTGCACGAGACGCAAATGCCAGACAATTCCGAAACAATCCAAATATCGTCGCTCGCGCTTCTAAAGATGCTAAAGCACGGACGGGCAGGCGTGCCGATGGAAGTGATGGGGCTTATGCTTGGAGATTTTGTGGACGACTATACGGTTCGCGTGTTAGATGTATTTGCAATGCCGCAGTCGGGAACAAGCGTCTCTGTGGAGGCGATAGACGAGGCATACCAGTCGTCGATGATGGAAATGCTGAGGCAGACGGGACGCATCGAGACTGTGGTCGGCTGGTACCACTCGCATCCCGGGTTCGGGTGTTGGCTTTCAAGCGTCGATATAAACACGCAGCAGATGTTCGAGAAACTCACTAGCAGGGCGGTGGCCGTTGTTATTGATCCGATCCAGTCGGTCCGTGGCAAGGTTGTGATCGATGCGTTCCGCTTGATCAACCCGACGGCAGCAATGACTGGCATGGAGCCCAGACAGTCGACGTCGAACATTGGGCAGCTGCACAAGCCCAGCATCCAGGCGCTGGTGCATGGGCTTAACAGACAGTACTACTCGATGGCCATCGACTACAGGAAGAATGAGCTGGAGGAGAAGATGCTGCTGAATCTGAACAAGAAGCAGTGGTCGCACGGAATGACCCTGACTAACTTTAGCTCGCATTGCGAGGGGAACAAGACGGCAGTCGAGAGCATGCTCAGGCTGGCCGAGTCGTACACCAAGTCCGTTCAGGAGGAGCAGAAGCTGACCGCGGAGGAGCTGAAGACCCGCCATGTCGGCAAGCAGGATCCAAAGCGGCACTTGCAGGTCACTGTTGAGGAGGTCATGGGCAACAACATTGTGCAGTCGTTGGGAACAGCAATCGATGAGCAGGCGTTGTAGCGTCGGCTAGTTAGCTGTTCATTTAAGCCAAATGGTCTTGGGCATCATTTTTCCTTTATTTCTACTAAAAACCCCACCGTTATTGACTTTTGCCGCGATGGTAAAAACAAAGCAGAGTAACAGACACACCGTATATTGCAACAATGGAGTATTGAATGAAAGATAAAAAAGAAAAAACTACAGAAACGGCAGCAACAAAAAAGAGTATGGATATGGAATGGAAAGACACATCGCCAAGCTCAAGCCACTTGGTAGACAGGCGAGTAGCGCTGGTCGTCGGCTAGTCTGTCAACAGAAAGGCGATCGAGCTTTTCGAAAAAGCCCTGGATATCGCTAGCACGCCGTTCAATCCTTGGCAGGCAGTCCTGGTTGGAGAATCTCAGTCGGCTCATTCTGTTAAGCGCAGAGGCCAGCTGCGCCGCCTGTATGTCGCGCTTTTTCGCCGACGACAATACTACTCGCTGGGACTCCATAGACGCTGACACCTGAGACCGCGTGTGCCGCAGGATAATGTCCTCCAGCTCCGACTCTCTCTGCTCCAGGCTGCATTGCTGCTGGCTGTTTATGGCGGCGCCTGGCGACAGAAGCAGTGCGCGCGAGTTCGAAGACTCTGCTGAAACAAGCGAGTCCTGGCTGCACGCCGCCGAGTTGACACCATGGTATACCAAAACCATTGGATGTACAGTATAGAGAAAGGATGTGTGTGTAAGGGCGGCCGATGATGCTTGTGCAAACCGAGGGAAAAGAATATGTGCTTATGCTGTCTAAAAGTATATTCCAAAAATGAAAAGAGATGAGAAAACAAAAACAAAAAAAGAAAGAGAACGCTGGCCGCGTGTATGTGTGTGGGTGGGTGTTTTTGTTTGCAAGACAAGCAAGCCAACTAGTAGTTATATGTGGCCAGCAAGATACGCAATCCACAGCTACAATGTGGAAAAGAAAAAAGGCTGAGTTAAAATAATAATAATGAAAAAAGGATGGGGCGGGAAAAAAAGCAGCAGGAGAGGCTTTTCATGGAGCTTTGCATGCAGTGGAAGCCATCGGGCTTTTAAACTGGATGTTGCGTCCCAGATGTCAGAGCACACCAAATGGCATGGAAGCAAAGTAGATAGAATGGGCGTTCTGAGCAAGAAGAGTTCTAAAATAAAAGGGCGTCAACAAGGGAGGGGGAGAAGAGAAAGAAGGGGCTGAAAGCCTCTCCACAGCGAAGAAAATAAGGATGGAAAGGGGAACGTTGGGCACTAGGCTGGCTCTTTGCCAGAATTCATGGCAGCAGCAGCAACAAAAAACAAACAATAACAAGCAGCGCAATAGAGAACAAGCAAGTTGCACACACAAAAGGAGCTGCTAATTGAATGCTGGACCTTTTATTTGGGCAACAAAGAAGAACAGTTCTTCTCTCCCTCCCGAAAAGGCAGCAGGCGTTTCTGGCAGGGGACAATGGCACAGAACGAGCGCTTTTGTATGACCCGTTGTTTGCTACATGTATTTCAAAAGCCGAGCAGTTTGCAAAGTAATTGGCTCCTCGAATGGTCTTTGGGCTTTTGTGTGTTTTGAAAGTCGCATGTTACGTTAGAAATGACCAGCACCGCGTTTTCAGTCTGCTTTTTGTGTAATTAGGCTTTACGCTTAGTTCCATCGTTTGTATTCCAAAAGGGATTTAGGGAGCCAGTCCCATCAAGCTAGAGTCTGCTCTCTTTTAATTAATGAAGCCCTGTCTTACTGCATGCTACAAACGCGTGCTGTGGCAGATATAGACAGACAAAAGAGCAGCTCTGGGATCAATTCTGCTCATTTTGAGTTGTCAGCAACGACTCCCTCGCCTCCCCTTTCTCTCCATCTCGCTCCCTGCCATCCGGTGTACTCTCTCGGCGTGCAGTAAGGCGCGTCTTTCTTACTTCCACGATGTGTAAAAAAAACATTGCGTTTCCTCCTCTGCCAATGGCGAAGATGTATCCGTATCCGCAATAGGTTTTTGTCAGACCATACTCATTCTGTGTTGCACGGGTAACACAGCACAGTGATCACAGCAATAGCAATCAGTGGCCCAAGTGCGCGGTATCGCACAAGCTATGCAAGCCCGTACTTTTTCCGCGCAAAGTACTCAATTAGCGACGGTGCTAGCGAGTACAATGCGGCACTGATCCTATAGGGCAGCGGTGTGATCAACTCTCTTTCGCGCAGAGCCGCGGCGCGGATGATCTGGCAAGCGCATTCGTGTGGCGACATCTTGCCTCTCTGTGAGCCCGCGACATCACCGCCAGCACCAGCAGCACCATTGCGAGACTGTTGCTGCTGTCCATCGATGGCCGATAGACGTAACTCGGTGGCCACCGTTCCCGGATACACGATAGTGACAGCCACGCCAAGTTGTTGCTGGATCTCCATGCGCAGGGCGTTAAAGTACCCGGATACCGCCTGCTTGCTGGCGCTGTAGAGCGAGCGTGTGGGCGCGGCAACCAGGGCAGTCATCGAGGACACCACGACAATGCATCCCCTGGTGCGTGCCAGAATCGGTAGGAACAGTCCAGCCACAGACACGGGGGCGTGTAGATTGACATCCATTATTTGGCGCATCGTCTGGTCTGCCTGGTCTGCAGTGGCACGATCCACGACAACGGACGGCGCCAGTGGATCCGACACCCTTGCTGTGTCAATGTTCCAGAGATCCGCCACTGGACGCACGGATATCGCCCCAGCATTCAATACAAGGTAATCGGCAGTCCCGTTCCAGAGCTCCATGACTCGGTCGCGCAGTGCAATCTGCGTTCCTCTTTGGGTAATGTCTCCAACAACTATATCTACGGTGCTAGAGTTCAGCTCTGCGGCAGCTCGGCACTGCTCAGCAACCTGCTCGAGCTCGCTCTTTCTTCTGGCACATAGCACCAGATGCGCGCCCCGCCGGGCGTATTCCTGAGCCATGCTACGTCCGATTCCCGATGACGCTCCAACTATAACGACTTTGCGATTAGCAACACTTGGTGTAGGTCGCAGCTTCCGCAGAAGGCCGTAGCCTGCTATACCAGCAGTCAGTGTTGTTGCTATCCACGAAAACATCCCGCCGCAAGTGGTATAAAGAAGGAGTATATTCCAGCAATAACAAAAAAAGACGAGGATGTTCTATATGCTTTTTGCGTTGCCTCTGAAGAAGAGCTCGTTTAAAAGTTCAGATATGTTTACTTTGGTAGCTGTTTTTATCTGGTTTGTTGTTAGGGGAGATAATAAAATAATATTTTGTCTGTTTCCAAGAGAATTACTATCCAAGACTTGCTCATGAGCTATGGTGGGATGGCACGCTCTTTGGAGCAGCGGCAGAGACTGTCTGCTGCTGATGCTGATGCTGCTGCTGAGGAACGTGAAAGCGCTGCCACCTGTCCATGACCGGATCGTCCATATGCTTCAGCTTGTCGACAGCCTTGATCAGAAACGACCGCATATGCTCTCTCGGGTGCGCAGCTCGCTGGCTCTCAAAGCTATTTGCACCGTCCACACCATCGGTCCGACGTAGCCGCGCAGCAATGTTTTCAAGAAAGATCTCGCGCATGCGGTGGGAAGAGATGTCAATACGCTGCTGACAACGCCCATCGTCGTCCAGAGAGGCAGAAGAAAACGAAGACGACAGTGAATCTGTGTCGTCGGCGATCTGGTGCATGCTTTCCATGTGTCGGAGTCGCTGGGGCGTGAAATCCTGGTTGATCATCCGGTTGGCGGTAAGTTTGCCTGCACGGTACAGGATCTCGCCCAGATCCATTTGCTTGGGCTGATGCAGCGGCTTCGGTTGCTCCTGCTGCTGCTGTTGCTGTTGCCGCGGAAGCCTGAGCTGTGCGCATTGGCTGTTCAGTCGTCGGCGTCTCATCTGGTCCAGCTGTGCGCATATATAGTCATCGCTGCTCCGATGCCCGTTTCCACAGTTTGTGGGAAGCGCTGGCAGCGGTATGCTCGGCGCATCAAGCTCTACCATTGTTGAGCTCATTCTGCTGCTGCTCCAGTTGCTGCTACTCCTGTTACTACTGCTCCTGTTGCTGCTGCTGCCTCTGCTGTGCTCATTGTTTTCGATCTCGTCAATACTACTCGCACTGCTTGTGCTCTGCATGCTTTTGGGGTAGTTTATCATTTCTCTGTTTGAGTTGGTTACTGTTGGCGCTGGTTGGTGTTCCATGTATGTATGGATAGCCAGCAAATACCAGTGCTTCTGCTACTTCTGGCGTGTGCAGCAATATAAGTTATTAGTGACTATCAGGACTATAATAATATTAATATTAATAAGGCTGTGTAGTATGTGGCTGGAAAATTAAAATGTAAAAAAAGTATGTATACGCTCGTTAAAGAAAAACAAACTGAAAGAGTGAGGGAAAATGAGGTGGTCGGAATATTCAGGCAACCGAGAGCAAACACTTGCTATTCATCTTGTATCCTTTTATCGGTTTTCTGTTCCAACGCAGAACAGCAAGCAGACTTTGGCTTTTCCAAAGCGATGGATATTCAGATAATCTCCCTTCTCTCCCCTTTTTTCCTCCTTCTTTCTTCCACGCTTCAATGAATACAGCTAGTGCGAGGGAATGGGACCCGGTCTTGTTTAGTTTATCTGTGTTTTTTCAAAGAGAGAAAACAAAACGAGAAAGGGAGGGGGTTTTGAGGGACCAGTACCAGAAGAAGGAATGCTTGTTTGAAATACTTATGTTAACAAAAGCGAATCCAGCATTTCTTGTTTACCTGCTAGTATTGCTAACGCAAACACAAGAAACCAATTCAGTATTGCAAGTGGATTGAATAACCTGATGCTAAATGTTGGGACCCCCTTTTTATTCTGCTACATTATCCTTTATTTATTTATTTTTGCCACACAATATTCTAGAGCTTGTTGAAATTCCTTTATAGACCGTGTGTGGCTTGGAGGCTGAGCTCCATTGTCTGAACAAAAACAAAGAATTAGAATGCATTTGCTTACAATACATTTTATACTGCCATCCCAATGACTGATACTTGAAATCAATAACAGCAAGGGTATGTAGACAGAGTAAGCATATCAATTACATAACAAGAACGGTTTACATCTAAATTATGCATTTAATATGCTTTCGAGCTAGTGATATTGTAAATTCCCAGTCTTTACGCAAAGTTGAACATCTCCTCATTCATGCCAACCACTCTGGCTTTGTTAATATTTTTCAATTAAAGAAAAGCAATTAGATTTTGTAAGAGTTTGCCAATTTGTTAGATTCGGCCTTCAGAGTAAAAGCATAATAAACTTGCCATTCTTTTGCTCAAGTATGTTAAAAGTTTTAATTAAACCAAATAATTGTCCGCGCTTTGTATAAAAGTCGGGAGGATTCCCCAAACGCATAATCCATGCGGGAAAAGGTCGTATCTCCGATATCAATTAGGATTTGGAAATTAATGAAACATAGTATAACATTATTTATATCATATGACTTTTCATATTAGCTTGGAATTGCTTTAACGTGAGCATCAATTTCTTAATTGCACTTTTTAGTGCGCAGCTTTGTCATCAAGAACAAAAGTTCACCCATCGTTTATTAATTGACAGTGGCGATATATGGCCCAAAAATGAAACTTGCATTCTAATTGCCACATATTTAGAACAAATTTTACGTAGAAATGCAGTCATAGGCTGCGTATTCCTATATTAATTATAAATCCAAGCATGCACATTTGCTGGACAATTGGATATGAACACATGAATTGAACAGATTGGATAATAATAATAATATTTTTCTTACAAAAGGAAGAGAACCCCAACACCATCCAAACACTATAATATCTAATTATCCTCATATATTATGCCAAAATATCTTTAATTGCATGTTTATTATACCCTAGAGATGTCACATATAAAAAGGGAGATGATTCTGTAGTTTCATTATATTTTGCAATCAACAATCAAGTTTTACACTTTTTCCCACGTATCGTTTACATAGGATTACATCATTCCGTTACATAGAATGTCGGCTACAGCTGTTTTTCAAGATGCAACCCTTCTGGCTTCCAGAGCAGGCAGGGCCGAACACCTTTACCGCTGCGCTTGCAATGGCATGAGTGCTTTCAGCTTCCAAAGCGGTTCACCATTCCTGACCACTCTACCCCCAAACCCGCTTCCAACGCCTCCACAAACCCCAAAACCACTTCCGACGCCACCCCAATCGCCACGTCCGAACCACAGTCGGGTCAAAATAGAGGTGCTACGCAGTACGTGTGTTGGAGTCGGGGAATAGGAAAGAAGCATTCCGAGATTACTTATCCAAAACAAGATTTTCCCAATAAAACATTAGTCGGCGTATAAAAAGATTAATATCACCTTTTAACATACAAGCAAACCTCAATAAATTGCATACACCTGCTTCACACGGAACTAGGATATCAAAAGAATTAGCGAAATTGTTATTTGCTGTGAGGAATAAAAGCTTTCTTCCGCAATGACTAGATCAATATTTTCTTTAT
>JANBOK010000147.1:0-25059 GCA_027595805.1 Coemansia sp. Benny D160-2 | reverse complement strand
TCTTTCTTTCTTTTTTATACTCCTCAGCCGATATCCTCCTCCTCTTTTTCTTCCCGGCACTTGGCTTGATGGGATAATGACAATACTGGATTCTGGGCATTTTAGTAGTAGCGGTTTAGTGTGCCTTGCCATTGCTGTTGTTATTATTCCGTCTTGCTCTTTTACTTGCATTGCCGGATCGGCGCTTGATAATTATATTCTGGCATTTTTGTCGTTCCCGTTTTTTTCTTTATCTCTTTTTTACCTTTTTACTTTTTTTTTCATCTATGAATGTATCATAATTGTATTCGCTATTTTCTTTTTTTTACTTGGATGGAATTTGGGGGGACTCATCAATGAAGTGATGAATGGGAAAATGCCCGAATGTATTCAGTTCAATTGTATGCAAGCAAACACGCAGTTGGAGTTGTGGTTGAATGCGAGTGTTGCAAAGAAGCAGCAGTGGAGAAGAGATATGTTAATATGTTGAAAAATTCACGTGCTTTACCACAAAAGAAAAAGAGGAAAAGGACTCTATATCTCCTTTACGCTCTTGTCAAGATATGGAACAAAAAGAGCAGTTTTGCGGATTCGGTAATCGCCAATAGTGTTGAGCTTGACCAGCCGCAGGTACTGCTGATACACGATGGTGGTGTAGCAGCCAAGCGCAGTGCCAATATGCCAGTAGGCGTGGAGCTGGAAAAAGGGGCTGAACACGGACGGCAGAGCATTCCTAATAGCACGCAGGTTGCCACAGAAGATATTGTCGATATTCCAGAGGACAAAGGCGGCACCAAACGAGAGTAAGCCGACCCAGAAGAGCTGTCTGAGCTCGATGTAGGCGCGCGGGTTAGTTTTGCGGATCTCTATCTGGTGGCGGGTGTTGAGCAGAACAATGCAGAACACCTCTATTCCGTAGGCGACTTGGTGGAACACTGGCTTGCGGATCTGCACGTACACCAGGGTGACGATCGTCGAGTATGCGAACAATGCAAGCGACACTGTCAGGTCTGATCCGACCCTGGCCTTCACGTCCGCCCGCAATGCGCAGTACAGACAGACGCAGGTGCCGTACACCATGGGCAGCTCGTCGGCCAGCTGCCATTTGTACTGAAGCGTCATGTGGAACAACCACCTACATTAGATCGGGAGAATAAAGAAACACACAAACGGGGTCATATGGTAGAGATTAAGCAAGAGGAAAAAGAATGATCATGACGGATAAACCACAAACAAAGCAAGCATTCTCCTTCTTCTTCTCCATTCTGTAGCAGATATACTTACGATCCAAGGCCAACAACAAGCATGGCCATGTAGCACAGAAGAAACCGGTTCTCCTGGCCAGTCACCCGCACCTTGTACATGCCAAGCAGCGCGAGTGCAAAGAAGACGAGGTTTGTCGACGTGTTCCAGAACTCGGCAATGTACTTGCATACCACGTAGTTTTCCTCGCACCAGTCGATGGTCGATGTTGCGTCGCCCCAGTAGTTCATGGCCTTGGGTATCGCATCGGCAACGGGGTTATCGAGTCTCATAGTATCGAATGTAATGTGTTTCTTTTTTTCTATCTAGTTGGACTCTGCCAGCACACGTATGTATATACAAGAACAGTAGACAAGCGTGTAAAATAAGTGACAAGACAGATGAAAAAGAGGAAAGTCGGCTTGAAGTGAAAAGTACAAGTATAGGTATATAGGGTAAAAAGAAATATAAAAAGACAAAGAAAGGAGAGAAAGAAAGAGTGGAACACACAAACAAAAAACATGTAATGTATTTCAGTTGATGTCATCAGAGAAAAACCTAATTTTTTCATTTCATTCCTAGCGATGGCTCCCAATCAAATCGCCCACTCTTGTCTGGTGTGCCGCAAAGCGAGAAATAGGACTGGTTGGATTTCCACTCACATTGAAAAAAGTCCTGCTAATTCTGTTTTGTTTGTGGACTGAGAATACCACCACTTACCAGTTGATTTCTTTACCCTTAGGGATATTGAAAAAAAACCTGCTTGGCACACCCCACTTGCTTCACTCTCGTCATTGAAGAGAGAGAAGGAGGGGGCGGCGGTTTTCAAAACATTGTCGCATTTGCTTGCCAAGGCCAATATATCCATAGCCGCTGATAGGCCTGGCATTGTGTCACATGCAGATGCAATTGTCCAAAAATAAACAGGAGATGATTAAAACCGTCCCTTTCATAACCATAAATCCAAGGACGCACAAAAATTCGGGCATGCAAGCCCCTTTAATATGGAAGACATGTTTGAAAGATCTGTGACACAACAACAACAAAAGAAAAATGGAAGGATCCATCGACAACAACAACAACATCAGTAGATGGTAAAAACTTCTCACCAACTCTTGTTTTTTCAGGAGGAGGATTGCTGGACCATTTGGGAATCAAGCAGATGAGTCGGGGGAAAGTACAAACTTTAGAATGTTATCTAATCGGTACATCTAAACGTTAAGCATGGGCTGTGGAACACTCTAGTCTATCCATTGCAAGCTGACAGGCGCTTGCTCTCTTGCTTTCAAATAGCAGACCAATGCTGTCCTAACGCAAAGAACGGACAAGCTGGGCTACTTGCATACCACGCATTTTGCGGAGACCAGGCAGCAAAGAGCGGACAAGAGATACCCAAAAGGCAATGCGTCCGGAAACGCGGGGATGAAGATAGGGTGTAATTATACATTAGCAGTAGGAAAAAAAGATGGAATTGGAAAATGTCCGCAAGGTTAAAAAAAAAAGAAGGCTCAATGAAGGCACTGGCTGACGTTCATACGGTTGTTGTTGTTGGGCCGGGTTTTGTGATCCATTCACGTCGTAGACGAATAACAGCAAACAAGGTGTTCTGGAAACCCGAATCCACCGCTTATCCCAAGACCCTGAGCCCCGCTGAGGGTGGTGGTTTTGCTCAAATCCTCGGCTGTGCTTGCACTATGCTGTGGTCCCGGGCTCTGGAACGGTTCCTAATCCGGCAAGTCTGCATGCTCGAATAAGCCCGCCCCCTTTCTCTGATCAGCTCTTGTCCGAAGCTATGCAAAAGAGCAAAAAAAAAGCAAACAAAGGGTTTTATGCTGGCTCAGGCACGGACGCCACAGAATCCCCATCGCCGTTTTTTTTGCCGCCGCCGTACCCGCACCACCGCCAGAAAAAACACTTCACCCATCTACCCAGTCTGGCCATTCTTGCTGGCATGCCAAACCAGCGCTCTTCCGCCGGCTCTTTCCTTTCTTAAGCGTGCACCAGGAAGCACAGAGCACGGCGGAAATAACCGCACGCTTCGGGATACACAAGAGCGTTTCGGATCTCAAGAGGATAAAAGAGACCGCCTTGGCCAACAAATTGCCATCTCCATCCCCCATATTTGGCCATCTTGCTTTCCCCACCTTGTTCCCCCCACCTCTTTCTTGTCTGGACATGCTTTCTCATTATTTTTATACACTCATAGATAGAATATTATATTATCAATAGGCGGACTCGGCCCTTACCTAGCTCTGCTTTCAACTCTTCCGTCTGTCCTTTTCTGCTATATTCTTTTTACTTTTAGTCTTCGCTTGGACAGTTTCTGTGGATGGCAGGAAAGAGAACATTCTGAGGGGAGAATTAGATATTAGCAACGACGGCGTTCTTGGGACTCATGCGCAGGCTTTAGCCTCCGGCACAAACCTTTTTTTTTGAACTGGCTTTCTGTTTATTTTTGTTACTTCTTTGAGTCCTGCTTTTATCTTTTAGCCCTTCTATTTCTTTTTCTTTCTTTCTCTCTTTCTTTCTTTCTCTTTATGGGCATGAGGCCTTCACTTCCTGAGGTTCTCTCGCCTACCATTATATAAACTTTGGTGCTCTTCTTCTCTCCCTTTCTCCCTCTTCTCGTCTTATCTTCAGACAAATTCTGTTATATCTGTTCCTCTCTCTCTCTTTCACCGCAGCATAGCACACTTCCAGAAGGCCACATCTACGCAGACAACACCCGAAAGCTCTAGCACCTCATTCCACGAACAACTCTCGCAGAACCAGACTGATTCTCTATTTTGTTCATCGATACAACATCTACTGAAAATGGGAATGATACTGGAAGACGCCGTCCGTGACCCAGGCTCTTACTTTTGGGGGAAAAGGTAAGAACATGACCCATGCAGTACATGTGAATGGCAAAGTAGAAAAAAAAGGCAGCAGAGATCCGACAAGAAGCAAAAGTAGGGATTGAGGCTTGGACAGAGCTCTGTTGTTCGGCATTATAGCACCCGGAGATTCGGACATATGCCAAACAACAGAGGAGAAAACCCGCATGTTGGCTTTTTCTTACCGCTCTTCCATACGACACAGAAACCACCTCACCTCATGCTCGGTGGCAAAGCGGCTGTTCGAAACCCGTTAAATTTGTCGACAGTAAAAACCAGCAGTAGAACGCATTTTTTACTGTGTTGACAACTTTTTTTGGCCGATCGCACCTTTGTTTCCATTAAACTGCCTTGTGTAATTATCTTTGGAGCTCCTATGCACACCTACCTAATGCGTTCTCCCAGAAAAGAAACTGAATGTCAATCGGATACTAACATGGTTTCTACATCTCTTTTAATACTTCTTTGTGAGTTTCAATTTGTAGGACATCTACACTTGACTGGTGTGAGGTAAGCCAAAAAAAAGAGTATTCTGGAACTAGATGGCTTTTTCTTTGTGTGCCATATTGATTACAGGGACCTCTGACTTACAAAGGGCTTTATAGTCAACACTCACTGTTATTGGAGCTCCTTTTAGGAAATAGTTTGGTGCTAAGCAAAGTCTATGTGAGGGCGCCAGGCTGCTTCGCGTGTATGCAGAGACATGTTTTAGCTGCATATCTGTGCTAAATGCTACACTTCTGAGTGTGCAGTTCTGCATTGGCGCTGACATCACATGCCAACCTTAAACGCACAGAGAAATTTTGGCATTATCCACAAACGAGACAGGCGTTATTTTTGCTACACTAGCTTGTGCTCTTTATAGAATTATTAGCAACAAAACTAAGATGTAATTTTCTGTCTTGGCCCCCCTCTCTCTCTTTTTTCTGCTTGCCAAACGTAGGAAAACTATGCCATCAGCAACTACATTGCCGAGTTTTGGAACACGCTTACCAATGCAACAATGATGCTAATTGCACTTCTCGGAGTGTACAACTCAATAAAGCACAAGCAGGGCAAGCGCGTGATTGCATTCTACTCGGCGATGCTTTTTGTGGGATTCGGCTCCGCATGCTTCCATGCCACGCTCAAATACACCACCCAGCTGCTGGACGAGCTGCCCATGCTGTATGTGTGCACACTTGCGTTCTACTCGCTCGTGGAGATTGAGAAGAAAACCCACCACGGTCTGAAGCTGCCCATCGCACTTGCCGCACTACAGACACTCATTACGCTGACATATTTGTTTTGGCTACAGAACCCTGTGTTCCACCAAGTGGTGTTTGGCGTCACGGCTAGCGGTGCAGCACTCTTTGCCTACAAACGCATCAACAACGCGCGTGTAAGCAGCGATGCCCGGCGGATCCTTGTCCGGCTGTTTATGCTTGGCCATATATGCATGTTCAGTGGGTTTTTCGTGTGGAACCTGGACAATATCTTCTGCCAAAGACTGCGCAGCTATCGGGCTTACCTGGGAATGCCGCTGGATGCGTTGCTTCAGCTCCACGGGTGGTGGCACATCCTGACGGCATATGGCTGCGGGTACTTGCTCTTGCTGGTGCACTATCTGAAGCTTGCGTATCTTGGACACAGCCATCTGTTCACTGTAAAATACTTTTTAGGTATCATCCCCCATATCACACTTTGCGAGCCAAAGAAGATTGACTAGCCGAGAGGTTGCTGGTTTTTTGTTGATTATTATTTCTTGTGGTTTAGAAATGTTTGCCATACAACCCCCCCCCATTTTTCATTATTTTTCTGTTTTATCTATATACTTTTTGTTTCTACCGGTATATGGAATTTTTCTATTTCACTTGTCAATATGCCATGTTTTAAAAAAGAAAGGACTATGATCTTTATATAACTGTTTACAATTGCAATGGCAATGGCAGGCGGATAGCAGATATGACGATGCTATATCAACTGTCTAGAAATTGGTACACAATAGCGTGTCGATATGCGTGCCCCTGCTTCGAAATGTCTCAGACACATGCTGAGAAAAAAAAACAGCAACAAGACGTGCATTCGCTTCTGCAAAAGCAGCGTGTCTTTTTCCTTTTTCCCCTCTTCTCCCACACAATGCCGAATGTACTCCAATGTTCACAGCATATTGAATTGTCGACGCCAGTAAGAAGACATAAAAGAATGCGCCTGCCTTGAATTCTCAGCAGGCGATAAAAAAAGTTCCAGCTACAGAAAAGATGTTGAGGGAATATGTGGCTTTGACCACACAGTCAAAAAGAAGAGAACCAGGCAAACAATGGAAAAGGTGCTTGGACTACTTTACTGCTTCTGCAATATATTGTGCATATTATTGCTTTATTTATTTATTGCTTTATTTTAGCTGGAGGGGTTGATTTGACAGCCAGATCCTCCTCTTTCCATAGAGCCCGGCTTTTTCATTTTCATTTTAACAAAGCATTGGGACAGTACATAGCCAGCAGAGCCGCTGTGTCCCTCCCTACCGTATTAAACTAGAATATCATATTTTGTATTTTCATAGAATTATTCATCGCTTGCGTTTCCCTCCTCCCCCCCACCAAAATCCCTCGTTGCGTTTCCCGCCTGTGTCTGAAACAAAAACAGCGTGTGCCTTCCTTCCCATCTTTGTGTATCTGAGCCATCCCATCCGACAAAATAGGAAACAAAGGAGGGGGAGTGTGCATTGTTGTTGCTTTTTTTCCAGTACCTTGCAAACCCTCATTGTTCGTTATCATTTCTGCTTCTTTTTGCTTCCTATTATCCCACACATGGCATTCCAAAACATCTATCATGACTAGGAGGGAGGAGGCAATATTCCACACGGCTGTTATACACATTCTATTCAATCTGCGTGTGTGTGCCTTTATTATTTCGTCTACCCCTAGCCACAGACCAGCATTTTTGCGTCCGTTCTTTTTCTTTCCTCCGTGTCTTCCTTAACAGTCAGTATACATTTTCTTCTATTCATTTTAAAAAGGGGAGATACGTGTTTTATTTATATTTTGTGTGCGAGGGTGCATTTCCATTTTCCTCCCTACTTTCCTACAGTCATAATTTATAATTTATAATTCATAATTCATAATAATAGCAGCAACATCCTGTCGTAAGCCAGCCTTGCAAAAACTCAGACATTTACTTTTTATACACGTGGTTCAAAGGGGGCCTGTATATTAATTGCACAGCCCAAGCGGTGATTCTAAAAAAGAAAGAAAAAGCCTAGCGTCGCATAACATATCCCAGAGATGCTTGTAAAATCGTACATCTGCGTTGGGCTCGCAGCAGCAGCCACTGCAGCAGCGGCGGCAAAGAGCGACGATGGCGGCAAACACGGCGTGCGCATGCTGGGCGGATCGTCCAAGGCGTCGCGGGCCAAGAAGCACCGTGCAGTGCGCGCATCGTCATCGCTGGCGTTTGATCCGAACAGCGTGAGCATGGACGAGAAAATAACGGTGTGCAACGACAACTCGAATTTCTGCAACAACGTGTGCCTCAACGTGACCTGGGGCTCGCCGCTCAACAGCGACTGCGACGCAAGCGACCTCAACTGGCACTGCACGTGCGGCAATGGCAAGAACCCGGACCCCGACGTGTACACGTTCCCCGTGATGCACTTTGAGTGCCAGCAGGAGGTGCAGCAGTGCCAGGCCAACTGCGCGACCGGCGATATCAGGTGCACGCAGGAGTGCCAGAGCGACCGCAATTGCACCGCGCCCAATGATCCTAATGCTGGGAAGACCGCGGCGCCCGAATCCGATGCCGCCGCTACCGATGGCCTGGACTCGGCGGAGCCCACGGATCCCGTCAACTTCTTCAGCGCTGCGTCGTATGTGAGCGCTGGCGGCTACGTTGTTCTGGCGGCGCTGGTTGCCACTTCCATGCACGCGCTTGGGCTGCCGTGAGAGAAGGAGAACAAATCGGGGCTGGGTACAGTGTTTCAGGCATTAGCGCCCCTCTTTTTCATATTCTCATTATCTTTATTTTTCCTACTAGCTATTACCATCACTATCATTATTCCATCGCTTAATAAAATAAAAGACGGCATTCGTGTGCGGACAGCCTCTCTCCAAATTTTCCAGGATTGGGTTGGTTGTTTTGAGAAATAGATAAATAGAAAGGAAATGGCGGATTGTGCTATGTCCAGAGTCGGATGGTGCCGTCGGCGCCAGACGACAGGAGCCAGGGCTGCACGGGATGGAACACGCAGTCGAGCACGCCCAGGGAGTTGTGGATCTCGTGGCCGCGCAGGATCTTCAGCGGGACGATAAGCGGGTTCTGGTTGAGGTCCTGGTAGACCATGCCGTGGTAGACCTGGATTGAGCCGTCGTCCGAGGCCGTGGCGAACAGCGGGAACCTGCGACTGAACTGGACCTGGCGAATGGCCTGCGAGTGGTACCGGATGGACCTGTACGGCTTGGAGGAGAGATCGAGGTCAAACCAGGCGAGCTTCCTATCGTACGACCCGACGATCAGGTTATCGCCCTGCGGATGCACATCGACGCTGGAGATCCACTTGACACCGGGAAGCAGCAGGGTCTTGACCAGCGCCTGCTGCATCAGGTTGTAGATGCGCACGTACCGCTGGGTGGACACCACGAACCACGGGCGCGTTGGGTGGAACCGGATGTTCTGCACCACGCCCTTGAGCCGGCGGAACGGGTGCTGCGACTTGTGCTTGCTGACCTGGTGGATCAGCACGGAGCTTGCGTTGCTGGTCGCCGCAAGCGTTGCCAGGTAGTCGCCGCGCCGGTGCCAGGCCACCGACTTGGCCGTCATGTGCATGGAGATGCACACGCGGATGCCGGCGGCCTGCTCGGCGCTGGTGGGCGTGTCCCAGCTGACCTTGACGGCGCTGTCGTCGACCTCCTCGTCGTCCTTGGCCTGGGAGCCGAATCCGGCGCGGACAAACTCATCGGTGGCCAGACGCGTGTGGTCGGCACACACGTCGGCTGGCACCACAAGCACTACGCGGCCACCCGCGGCTGCCGCAAACATGCAGAGGTCGGGGTTCGGGTTCCACGCAACCATGTGCACCACGTCCTTGAGGTCCCAGATCCCCGCGCACCGTCCGCTGATCAGCTCCCAGAGCCGCACCGTGCCGTCGTCGGATCCCGACACGAGCCACAGCCCCGTTGGGTCCACCGAGATCGTGCGCACCCGCCCCGTGTGGCCCCGGTACACCAGCGACTCGGCCGACGGGAACGGCCGCAGGTCGCGCGGATCCGGAAGCTTGGGCATCAGCTCCTCGGCGTTCTGCAGGTTGGACGGTTTCTTCACCGCGCGCGGCGCCAGGTACAGGTCGAGGCACCGCTGGAACCGCTCCTGGATGAACTGCGAGTACCCGGGCACCAGCCGCAGCGACCCAAAGTCCTCGGGCAAGAAGCTGCGCTTGCGGCCATCCTCGTCGTCCAGCCACTGCTGCCTCTCCTTGTCTGTCGGGAGGTACTCTGCCGGCGGATGGTAGCTCTCCTCGTGCGTCGGGAGCGCCTGTCGGGGCGCTGCCAGGCGCGGTCTGCGTGCACTGCCCTCCAGCCTCTTCACGCGCTCCTCCGACTTCTCGGCCTTGTCCCAGATATCGTAGTACGACGGCTGCTGCTGCTTGCTCTCAGCACTAGCTGCCGCCGACGGCCTGCTGATCCGGCCCTGGCGGATGGCCTGGACGATCTTCATCACGCGCTTGTGTTCCCACTTGGACGGGACAAACCCGCGCTTCGACGGCGTCGCGCCACTCAGCGGCGTCTCCATCGTCTGCGACGTGAACCACTCAACCGTGTCCTCGTACGCATCGTACTTGGCATCGGGGATGCTGCCGCCCTGGATCCGGCGAATAATATCGATCTCCTCCTCGCTCAGCCGGACGTCGCGCATGTTGGTTTCGTCCCTGGCTGTGCGGAACACGTCGGGGTCGTCCATGTTGGCCAGGAACTTGTCCAGCTCGTCGCCAGTTGCCGGGCGCATCACCCGCTTGCCGTCGACGTCGTACCCGATGTGCGGGTAATCGTCGTACCACTCGATCGGCACGTTGCCGATCGTGTTGGCCGGCTCCTCGGTGGATGAGTCGCTCGCGTACCCGGCATCGATCTGCGGGAGCGTCTTGCGGTACTCCTTCCACGCCTCGAGATCCTTGCCAAAGTCCCGGATCGTCAGCCGCTCCAGACCCTCGTTGGCCAGCCTGGCTGCCTCATCTTCATCTTCGTCATCGTCAGAGCCGTTCTCGTTCTCGTTCTCGCTGCTCTCCACTGCAGTGTCCTGTCCGTCTGTGGCCCTGCTGGCGACACGCTTGAGAACTAGCTCTTTGTCGCTGTTGTCCTCCTGGTTAGAGTCCGATGCATCTGACCCAAACTCATCGTCGCTTCCTTCCTCCTCCTCCTCCGAGCTGGCACCTTCAATGTCGCTGCTGTGGATGTCGCTCCCGCTCTCCTCCTCCGCCTCTTCCTCTTCCTCTTCCTGTTCATTGTCCTCCTCATCCCCATCCTCTACTTCATCGCTTGCTGAGCTGAACCCCTGGTCCTCCGCCATCCTCTTCAGCACCTCATCGAAATCGCCGCCCTCCATGTCCTCCTCGTCCTCATCATCCTCGTCGCTGTCGGAGGGTTCGGAATCTGTGGGCAGATCAATCTTTGACTCTTCAGGAAACTCGTCCGCTTCATCAACAACCACCGCCTCCTTCTCGCGGGCCGCCAAACTACGTTTGTTTGTGTTCTTGTTTTTGCTTGCTCCGCTCTTCACGACCATGTTGGAGGAAAAATGTATGCACGTCTTATTTCTATAATAAACAAATATCAAACAACGGCAACAAAAGGGAAACGAAGTGGATAGCGCAACAGAAAAACGGCTTGCTATTAGCAGAGCTGAAGTAGCAAATATTTGAGTCCTCCTTTATGCCCAAAAACGAATGGAAAAAAACGAAAAAAAAAAAAGTTAAAAAAATCACTAATGTAATCAGCGTAATCTGTCTGTGGAGATCACGTTGCAATGATTCAGCAATACCGGCAGATCAGTGATGATTTCTGATGAAGAAAAAAATACTTTGGAACCAGTAGAGACAGAGTTAACAATGGATTGTTTCAGATCAAAAGGATGAAAAGCCTTTACATGGACTTGGAAAATAAGGAAATAAGGTATTGAACCCGTTGTTGTTGTATTCACTAAAACCCAAAGCTTTCGAAGAGAAAAGAAACAACAACCAGATTATATGCCCTTGCCGCACAAGAAAAAAAAGGTAGGTTTCCCGCAAAAACTCAAGCAGTAGCACCCTCCTTCTTGAAGATGTAGGTCAGGTGGCAGTTACCGCAGTACTGGCGGTTCTTGTGCCAGGCCATGAACACGCCGGCACCGCAGGACTCGTTGGGGCACTCGCGACGAAGACGGGTAACCTGGCCGCTCTCGTCAACCTTGTAGAACTTGAGAATAGCAAGCTTCACGTTCTTGTGCTTGTGGGGGGTCTTCTTGGGGGTGGTGTAGACCTTCTTCTTGCGCTTCTTGCCACCACCACGGAGACGAAGCACCAGGTGGAGGGTCGACTCCTTCTGGATGTTGTAGTCCGAGAGAGAGCGGCCGTCCTCAAGCTGCTTGCCTGCGAAGATAAGACGCTGCTGGTCCGGAGGAATTCCCTCCTTGTCCTGGATCTTGGCCTTGACGTTGTCGATGGTGTCGGACGACTCCACCTCGAGGGTGATGGTCTTGCCCGTGAGGGTCTTTACGAAAATCTGCATGTTTAATCTGGTTACCTACAAATCCACAGTGCAAAATTACAGAAATACATACCCGGCCACCGTTTTCCAACAGCCACAAACCAAACGCACACACAGTCACCCGGTTCCAAAACAAAACAGCAGGTATGCCCGACGGACAAAAAATATCGCACAGAAGACGAAATCAGACAAGAATGCAATGGAATTAAACAGTCGGGATGTGTGAATGCGTCGGATAAGAATGACGGGGAAATAGGAAAAGGCACGCAAGTAGAATGTATAAGAAAACGTAAAAACTTGTAAATTAGTACAAAGGGTAATTCTGGCAGAATGTGCTTCTTCTCACGCAAATAGAGCAAGACCTATTTTCATCCCTCCCTGCTTCGCTTCCTCTGGCCTCTAATAGACTACGCACGCCATACGGAAGGAAAGAGCATCCTCCCGTCTGAATTGCAGCCAAAAAGAGAGTAGATAAACGAATTAAATAGGGACAAAAACGGCCGAATTCTCCACAGGGTGTATCAAAGAAAGTATGAAAAAGAGTATGGAAATAGATGTTTACCTGCGCGATCCGCAAATTCTGCACTAAAGAGAAAGAGCTCCCATCCAAAATTGCTGTTGCGCCCACCGTTTTAAGGCGGAAAGTCCCCACACAGCTTTTTTTTTCCTTCCTCCTCAGAAAACGGTGCTTGACAAAAAGTTTTCTCGCCTGTGATTTGCAATCAGTATGGTAATCAGCGGCAACCCAATCCAATCAGCATGCCGTAATCACAATACCCTACACTCTTCACGTGACATACGATTTTTGTGGCGTTTGCAGGAAGACGCACTTTGAACCTGATTGTCTGAGTGAATCAGAAAGACAATATTGGTGCTAATATTAAGAAACAAGACAACTAAGAAAAACCTCTACATTAAGAACATCATCCATGACAAAAGAAGAAAAACACTACCTAAAACAGCATCGACTTTTTTTTTTCCTACGATGAAATGTTGATGTCAAATGCCATAAAGATGTTCGACGGCTGGTTGGGATCGGGCCTGACATGGGCATACACATCGCCCATGGCCTTCAGCGCAACGGCCCGCCGTTTCAGCGCCTTCTTGTCGGCCAGCTTGTCGTGGAGCACAACATTGCATGTCTCGCGCAGGATGTTTTCGATCTCCAGCCTGCCGCTCTTCCACAGAACATGGATCGCCTTCTTCGCCGCAGCCTCCTCCAGGCGCTGCTTCTCCTCGGCCGAGATGTTGTTTTCCTCGGCCTTTTCGAGCTCCGCATACGTGCGCTGGAGATCAACGGCCGACTTGATGGTGGAGTACGCGCCGCTCATGAACTGCCCGGTCTCCTTGAACGAGTGGTACACGCCGCGGAAGCCGCCCAGGAACTCCTGCTTCTCCAGGTACTTTTTGGCCTGCATGCGGTAGACGGTGCCGATGATGTGCAGCAGCTCGACGCCCATGGACTCAACCTTCAGATCCTCGGCCTCTGCAGTGATCTGGGCCTCCCACGCAGCCAGGGCCGTTGCCGGATCCGCTTCCGTGTTCTCAACGTAGATCGACAGCTTCTGCTTTAGGTTATCCGACAGCTCCTTGATACGCACCTTGTTGCGTGCCTCGGCCTCCATGCGCTTCTTGTTAAGCTCATCCCGCTTCTGCTTCTTCTCCACCTTGTGCACCATCTTCTCCTTCTCCTTGTCAGAGATCGAGCTACTGTCCTCGATGGCCTTTCCGTCCTTGGGCTCGGGCGTCACCTCCTCGTTCATGGCCTCCTCGGCAACCTGGCTGAGCTCAGAGATAATGTTGAGCTCGCCAATCATGCTGACAAACCGCTCCCCGCCAAACAGCTGGTTGAAGAAGAACGTAGGGTCGATGGCTCCGCTTTCGTCTCTGTTCTTCTCTGCGCCCAGCTCGTTGTACTGCTTGCGCAGCTTTGGATCCGAAAGCACCTGGTATGCCTCTGAAATCTGCTTGAACTTCTCCTCGGCCTCGGCCGACGGGTTCTTATCGGGATGGTACTTTAGCGCAAGCACATAGTATTTCTTCTTTAGTTCTGCTTGTGTGGCGGCCGGGGTAACTTCGAGCCAGTCGTAGTATTCGGTTTCAAGCGGATCTTCGTCTATATAGGAGAGAAAATAGCATAGTCTTTGTCTTTTAATAGAAGGCTATCTCGCGGATGATTTCCTTTGAAGTATCTATGATGCAAAAAAACCAAAGTCATCATCTTTGCATCTGTTTTTCCCTTTTGCTGTTCTTTCAGAACCTCCCCTCCAATAAATAGTATAGGAATAAACAATGAATGGCAAAAAAAATTGCACCAGCACTGGTTTTCCAAATGAACAAACCGGCAGTGCTGTTAAATAGTACGTACCTGTCCCCTTTGTTCTTCCATTCTTCCGCTTTGGCGTCTGTGGAGATGATCCCGAGGACTTTGGAGAGCCTTGCTTTGTGTCGTTAGCAGCAGATGCAGGGATTCCGCGAGAAGTATCGTCATTACCCGAACCAGGCTTCCAGAACGGAACATCGCTGACATCCATCGGGAAGCTCTGTTTGCACTCAAAGCAGTCTACTGAGCACTGCGAAGACTCATTGCCCTTTGGAAGGTCAAACTCCACAAATTTGCTACACAAAGGACATTGCACGGTAATGCATGTGGGTTGACGCGATGTCTTTGACATGACAAAAAATGAAAAGAGTTTGAGGTATCTTTTTGGATAGTAGTTATGGAGAAAGACAAACGCGCACTTTAGGGGCTATGTAAAAAAATCAACCAAAACCAAGTATTTCTTTAGAATAGAAAAAGACGAACCCTAATATTAAAAAGGAAAACCAGGAAAACAACAAAAACAAGAAAAAAAGGTAGAGAAGGAGAGAAGAGGACCAAGAGCTTTGACATAAAAATAAAAAAAGTTCTGGTCAATGAGCATCTTTTTCCCTCCCTCCCCCCAAATTTGGGTACAAGAAACAAGAAAAAGCAGGGCCTTATAGGCTGCAAAGATTGCCCGCCACCAAAGTCCGCTTCGCCATTGTTGTGGCAGCGAGTGGCCGAGCAGAAACAAGGAGCCACGCATACAACATTATTTCACAAGGAGGAAACAACAACAACGACACACAGAGTTTTGTGTGTAGAAACAGCATTAGGAAACGGAACGTGACGAGGATGAAGCTTTTTTAATGTTCCACCAGAGCCGCATTTTCCCTTGTCTTGGCATTCCGCAACTGTCAGTGGTAAAATGGAAACGAATCAGGGCCTTGGCGGCTCTTGGACAAATCAGACTGCCCAGTAACGGACTTTTGGGCAATTGAAGGTACTGAACAAAAGCCCCGTTTGTGCAACAGAATGGCATCCATATATGAAGACAATTTTGAGCTGTCGCCTTGTGGGGGGAACAAGTTCCAAGAGCAGGCTGACGCCGAAATGGATTACATGAAGGAAAAAAAGTCTAAAGCGCGGCTCGGCTCGTAGCCTGAGAACCCAGCCGAGCTGCCACGCAAGGCGCATCAAAACACATCACACAAAAACGAAAGGCTTACGTAGGCCATTGCCAGTCCATCAAACCACACTACTAAAAACCACAGTTGCTTAATTCACGCAATTTGCTCGAGAGGATAGAAAAGCACCAAGAATAACAACAGCTTGAATTTCCATTCTCTTTTCTCAGTCAAATCCATCTATACAAGGGTTATACGCAATCCACAATCCACCACGCCTTGTTCTTGTCTTTTCCTTTTCTCCTTACTTATTGGGTCTATTACCGCTGTTTTCTCTGAATAATAATGAGCTACGATCGCGCGCTGACAATCTTCTCGCCCGATGGCCACCTGTTCCAGGTCGAGTACGCCCAGGAAGCAGTGCGCAAGGGAACCTGCGCTGTAAGTATCCACCTGTGAAAGAGCGTGATGTGCAGCCAGCCAGCCTCACAATGACCGTTGGTACTGCAAAATGGACAAGACGAACTAAAAAAACATGCAGAGTTCTGTGTGATGGTTTGTGTGCTCTGTGTTATTCTATTCAACAACGCCTAGGTTGGTATCTGCGGCAAGGACGCGGTTGTTCTGGGGGTGGAGAAAAAGACGGCGATGAAGCTGCAGGACTCGCGCACGATGCGCAAGATCCACCAGCTGGACGAGCACATTTTCATTGCATCGGCAGGACTTGTTGCGGACGCGCGTGTTCTTGTTGACATGGCGCGCGTGGAGTGCCAGAACCACAGACTCAACATTGAGGATCCGCCAACGGTCGAGTTCATCACACATTACATTGCGTCCATCCAGCAAAAGTACACCCAGAGCGGTGGAAGACGGCCATTTGGCATCTCCACGCTTATAGTTGGATTCGATCCAAACCACACGCCCAAGCTTTTCCAGACCGATCCGTCGGGGATCTACTACCAGTGGAAGGCGAACGCAATTGGCCGGAGCTCAAAGACCGTGCGCGAGTTTCTTGAGAAACACTACGCCCAGGAAATGGAGGAAAAGGACGCCATCAAGCTTGCGGTAAAGTCGTTGCTTGAGGTCGTGCAGACTGGTGCCAAGAACATTGAGATTCTTGTGATTACCAAGGACGGGAACCGGACGCCCACTGTCGCGGAAATCGAGGATATCATCAAGGTTATTGAGGCTGAGAAGGCCGAGGAGGCAGAGAAGAAGGCCAAGCCCTCGTCATCGTCCTAAGCGGCGGGGCTGGGAGGTCTGTGTGCGCACACACGGAAGATAATAAATGGCATTTATTTACCTCTTTTTTCTACTTTTATATCCATTCCTTTTTATTTCCAGAATAAGCAGAGAGCACAAACATACACTCTGTGAAGGGGAAAAGAGCTTGACAGACAAGACTGCGTGGTGGAGGGTTGTTTGCCAGCCTGTTGGAAAAAACAAAAGTTTAGCTTTTGCATGAAAAATCACAATCCTTTCTCCTTTTTCTCCTCTTTCTTTTTCTTCCTCACCAAATTTATATTCCTTTACCTTTTTTTTCCATTTGTCAAAGTTTTCCTTATTTTTATATACAGCAGACACATTCCAGCGTCACTTTTTCTTTCTTCCTTTCGATTCCTATCATTGCCAACCGAACTTGAGAGAGCTTGCTTTTATTCTGAGCCTTAGTTAATTGGTATAACTGGCAATCAATCTTGTACTTGACTGATTGCAGCTTCAACTGACAGAAAGTAGATCTATTTTTATTATATTATATTATTCTGGCCAAGGTTACATTTCACCTTTTCACCTATTTCCCTACAAGGTTGCTTTCAATCTCCACCATCCAATCAACATCCAAAAAGCGCGTAGTTAAAGGCAGCTTGAATTTCCCCCCATTTCCTTTTTCATTTCCCCATTCTCTTTTTCTATTGTGACGAGCAGCATCCAAAGTAACCATATACAAGGATTGAGAAAGAAAGTAAGAAACAATGGTTGGTGATCCTATTTTTCTAATTGGAAAAGATGAGGTTCGTTACTACGGCCTGCTTAGTCAGGTAAATGAAGCCGACAGGACAATCACTTTGGAACAGGCGCGCTGTTTGGGAACAGAAGGACGTTTAGGGAACCCTGCAAAGGAAATTCCGCCATCGAGCACTGTTTTTGAATTGATTCGGTTTCGTGCAGATGAAGTAAAGCATGTTGAATTCGTGGCTGACAGTGGCAATGCAGCACCACCACCACCACCGGCGGCGGCAGCGCCTGCACCGCAGAGCCAGCCAGCTGTTAACAGTGCAGCAGCGGGTGGTTATCGGCCTGTTGATGTCTCTGTACAGAATCAGCAGCAGCAACATCAGCAGCAGCAACCGTCGTCGTATGGGGCTTCTGCAGCGGCAAGCGGGGGTGACCAGCACCAACCAGCAAGATCAGATGGGGCAGGCACGTACCAACCACCGGGTAGCAGATACCAGGATGGATCAGAAAGAGCAGCGGAAGGCGACGGGTACCAGGCAAACCACCAGCAGCGCCAGGGCAGCGGTGGGTATGGGCGTGGAGGATACGGTCAGCAAAACCAGCGTGGAGGCCGTGGCGGGTACAACTATCGTGGCAACGGACCGCGTAGGGGCGGATACCAGGGCCGCGGCGGGTACCAGCAGCAGGGCAACCGGTACGGACAACAGAACCGTCGGATGGAGGTTCCAGAGTCAGACTTTGATTTTGAGACATCGAATTCAAAGCTCAACAAGAACGAGGTTGCAAAGGAGTTTGCTAAACTTAATGTCAAGGTCAGCGACGGCAGCGAGGAGGCAGCACCAGCAGCAATGGGGACGGCAGGCAGTGCTGGCGGAACATGGTCGACAGCAGCAGCAGCCAGCAGCAGCAATAACAGCGGGCCCTCTTCTGGATTGGCGGTGGCAGATACGTATGTGCCAAAAAAGTCCTTCTTTGACGATATCTCGTCGGAGGTCAAGGAGCGCATGGAGACGCAGGACAGAGGGCTGAGCTTTGAGGAGCGTCGCAGCCGAATGAATGCCGAGCGCCAGCAGAACTACGAGACTTTTGGGCAGACGTCGGTTGATCCGAACCGGCTCCGCTATAACCGCTACAACAACAGCCGTGGCGGATACCAGGGCCAGGGCGGCCAGGGCGGAGGCTGGCGTGGGGGCCGCGGCGGGCGTGGCGGATACAACCACCGTGGAAACAACCGAGGCAACTACAATGGTGGGCATCGGAACCAGAACCATCAAAACCAGAACCAGCAGACTAGCGCGGGAGCCAACCCCAGCGGTGGCGGCGGTCTTGTGGATTCGGGAGCTCAGGCATGAATGGTGACATCATAAGCCACTAAGCAAAGGAAAACAAGCAAGGGATCTCTCTTCTCCTCCTCCTCCTCTTTACAGATCTCGCTTGGTCTGGCTGTGCTAGTTTGGTGATGTGAGAGAGGGGAGTGTTGACGTATTATTGTAACTCTTTCTTTCTTTCCTTTTCTATCCACGCTTTTTCTTGGGTTGTAGAAAACAGCAGTAACTGCAGTTCACAAAGCAGTTTTATTTTTATGGCTAGTGTTTATTTATTTTTTTCCATTGGAACACGTTGCTGGGCCGTTACCATGCCATGTCTTCTTTTGCTTCATTTTAGCGTGCATTCTCGACAGTCCAAAAAGTGCTTACTACTTGTAGCAATTTGCCTTGGCTTTTTTTACTTACTCAATGGAAGAACTGCTGGTTACTATCAACCAGGCTTGTTGACGACTAAAAGGCATTGAATGTATGCGTAGGAAAAAAAGATAAACTGAGTATTCTTGTTTAAAGGGAGCAGTTGCCCCGGGCATTTCCCGTTCGCTTTGCTCCCCGCAGATCATTGTTCCGTTTCCGTTTTTTGTTTAATTATTTGACGGCCATTGTGATTGTGCACAAGATCTTTCTCTTTTATCCACTTTTTATTTTTATTCTTTGTTGGTTGCGGATTGGTATAGATTTAGAGCGGTGAGGGAGACAATCGGAGGCGACAATGAACAGCATCTACTCGAGAAAGCCGACGGTGTTCTACGACCAGAGAGGTGACGGACAGGCGTTTGACAGCATACACCTCCCGCAACAACAGCAACAACAACAACACCACCACCAACACCAACATGCGGCGGCGGCGGCAGGGGGCTTCAGCGCATACCCACTCGACAAGGACGGCGACAGCTCGCAATACCTTTACAACTACCGCTCGACCGAGGACAGACGAGGACGAGGACAGAGGCGGGGGTCAGCAGGAGGCTTCTTTGGGCGTCCGGGCGTGTTAGTGGTGGCGGTGCTGACGCTGGTGGCGGCGATCACCAAGCTACACGGGATCGGGCGACGCAACAACGTCAGCTGGGACGAGGCGCATTTTGGCAAGTTTGGCGCATACTACATCAACGGCACATTCTACCACGACGTGCATCCGCCGCTGGCGAAGATGCTGGTCGGGCTGTCGGAGGTGCTGGCGGGACACAACGGATCGTTTGGGTTCAAGGGCGGCGAGACGTACCCGCCGCATGTGAACTACCGATTCATGCGCATGTTCAACGCGGCGTTCGGCATCGCGCTGACACCGCTGGCGTACATAACGTGTCGGCAGCTGCGGATGCCGCGCGCGGCGGCTGCGACGGCGGCACTGTGCGTGACGCTGGATAACGCGCTGTGCGTGATGAGTCGGTTCATCCTGCTGGATGCGCCGCTGCTGGCGTTCACGGCGCTGGCGCTGACGATGGCGGCGATATTCCACCGGCAACGGCGGCGCGCGTTCGACGGCGTGTGGTGGCGGGCGCTGTTTGCGACCGGGTTGGCGCTGGGTCTGGTGGCTAGCACAAAGTGGGTTGGCCTCTTCGCGGTTGCGCTGGTTGGCGCGTACACGGCAGCGGATCTGGGCGCAATGTTCTGCGATACGCGGATGCCAGCGCGTGTGTATGCCCGCCACTGGGGCGCGCGCGTGGCCGCGCTGATTGCCGTCCCGCTGTGCGTGTACGCAGCGTGCTTCGCGATGCATTTCGCGGTGCTTTCGCGGTACGACGCGTCGGCCAGCTTCATGCCGGCGGGATTCCAGGCGCGGCTGCGAGGCAATCCGCTGGCACGCCAGCCGTACGACGTGGTAAGCGGGGCGCGGATCCGGCTGCACTCGTCGCAGCCGGGCGCCGGGTACCTGCACTCGCACAGCCACAAGTATCCGACCGGCTCGCAGCGCCAGCAGGTCACGGGCTACGGGTTTGCCGACGGCAACAACCTGTGGACGGTGCGGCGGTTGGCGGCGGCAGCGGATGCGGCGGATGTGGATCCGGCTGTGCAGCACCAGCCCATTGATGGCGCCGTTGCCCACGGCGACGTGGTTGCTCTGCACCACAACGCGACGGACACGCTGCTGCACACGGATTTCCGGCACGCGGCGCCGTTCACGGCAAACAACAACGAGGTCAGCGCGGTGCCCGTGGCGTCGGATCAATCCAAGAACGCCGGCGCGCTGTGGAAGGTCGAGATCGTCGACGCCGAGCGGCGCATGGCCGACGGGCGGGTGCATCCGCTGGGCTCGCGGATCCGGCTGCGCAGCGTGTCCGGCGGCTGCGTGCTGCGCGCGACCGGCGAGCGGCTCGACCAGAACTGGGGTTGGGGCCAGGCGGAGATAGCCTGCGACTCACGGGCCGAGGCCGCCGATGCGCGCGGCGCCGGGTACACGTGGATCGTCGAGCGCAACATCAACAGCGACCTGAAGCCGGTGGATCTGGGGGCGCGAATGTCGTCGTCGTTCGTGTCTGCGTTTCTTACGCTGAACCGGCAGATGTGGCTCACCAACAATGCGCTGGTGCCCGACCACGACAAGCACAACGTGCTGGAGAGCGCGCCGGCGTCGTGGCCGTTCCTGCTGTATCCGATGCGCATGGTCGGGTGGGACGACCGCAGCATCAAGTATCTGGAGGTCGGCAATCCGTTCCTGTGGTGGGCATCGGCCGCACTGTGCCTGTTCTTCCCGCTGCAGCTGGTCTACTGGCTCGCGTGCTGGCGGCGCCGGTGTCTGGCGTGGCCCGGCGGCACGCAGTTCGGCGACTACATCACCGGCGCGCTGCTGCTGTGGGGCGGGTGGGCGCTGCACTACCTGCCGTTCTTCCTGATGGCGCGCGTCACGTATCTGCACCACTACCTGCCGGCGCTTTACTTTGGGATCCTGTTTGCGGTGTACCAGATCCACCACGCGGCCACGTGGTATCTGTCGGCGCGCGGAGCGACGCTTGCGCTGTGGGCGGTGGCCTCGGTTGCAGCGTTTGGGTTCTGGTGGTTCTCGCCGCTCACGTACGGGTGGGACCGGCCCATCGGCGACCTCAAGGGCATGCAGTGGCTGTCGTCGTGGGCGGTGTACGCGGACGAGTACGCGATCTAGCGATAGTGATAGCGATAGTGATAGCGATAGTGATAGTGATAGTGACGAGGGTTTGATCTAATAAAGTACATTGCTGCGGCATTGGCCCATCATCATACTTGGCGAGAAAAAGAAAATGAAGAGAGCTAGTACAGCGCGCGGGAGCCGCGGCGTGCCAGAAAGGCCATCAGATCCTGCTTAGTGGCGATGCCCAGACAGAACTTGCGCGAGGGGTCGGTCACAAAGGCCACGGTGTGGGTTTCGAAGAAGCGCGCGAGCTCGCTGAGCGGCGTCTCGGGCGTGATGAGCCAGTACTGCTGGTGCTTCTGTTTCAGGTGGGCTGGAGCCGACGCGGCAGTAGCGCGGGCGGCGGTGAAGCGGAGCATGACCCGGGCGACCGGATCGGCGGGCTTGGCGCGTCCGCTCTCGACCAGCGTCTGTGCGGCCGACAGCGGCAGGTAGCCGACAAGGCGACGGGCAGGCCCGGTAACAGGGACCTGGGAGAAGTCGTTCTCAGCCATCAGCTCAATAGCAGCACCGACGGGGTCGGACTCGGCCACAGCGACGGCGGCGGGCAGCTGCAGGTCCTCGACGGAGGCGGCGCGGTACTGGTCGGTCTGCTTGAGCTGGATCTCGCGGAGCATGCGGGAGTCCAGGAGGTCGTGGGCCAGCATCCAGTCGTCGGAGAGCAGGGTCTCGCCGTAGTTCCTGGCCGAGTCGCCCAGAATCACCACAACCACTTTAGCGGGCATGAGCTGCTGCTGCTGCTGCAGTGCGTCTGCCGATACCGCGTAGGTGCGCGCCGCAGCAACGGCGGCGCCGGACGCAGGCCCCGCCGCCACGCCGGCGCGCACAAGCCGGCGCGCCATCGAGTAGGCCACCTTGTCGGTGACCTGCACCCACATGTCGACGGCGGCCGGATCCAGCGCCCGCGGCGGGTACGCGCGGCCAATGTCCTCGCACAGCCAGCGGCGCGCAAGCGGGCCTGCCGGTGCCCCATGGCCGGCAGCGTCGCCGGCAGCAGAGGGCTCCACGCCGACGATCTGCACGCCGGGCACTCGGGCGCGCAGGGCGCGGGACAGGTGGGTGGCAGCGCAGCCGGTGTCGACGCCCAGGACCAGGGCGCCGAGACGGCCGTCTGTCTGGGCAACGATCTCGGCCGCAAGCTCCTCATAGCACTGGGCGAGGTCCCAGCAGTCGGCCTCCTCCTCATCAACATACACGGCCGAGCCGGGCGGGTGCGCCTGGGCAACCAGGCGTCTGCCGATACTGGCCGGGTGCTCGGGCGTGCCGGGAAGCGCGCCATCGAGGGTTCGCACAATATCGACGGCCCCGGCCGCCTTGAGCAGCCGCACGCGGTCGGCCGACGTGCGCTCCGGCACAAGGCACACCAGTCTGCGCTGCAGCATCGCCAGACTCACCGCCAGATTCCCCGGCCCCGCCACCACGAGCAGCGCGCCTTTGTCCACGCCGCGAGCGTCCAGCTGCCTCACGATGTGCTTGGCCACCCGGTCCTTTATCGAGCTCCCCGGGTTCATGTACTCCAGCTTGCCCACGATCTCCGCCCCGCCCCGCTGTGCCGCTCCCTCGCTGCTGCTGTCGTGGATTCCTGGCAGGCGGACCATGGGCGTCTGCCCAATCGTTCCCGCAAGGTCTGTAATTTTCGCAGTGCCAGCCATCCTGTCTGTCGAGTCGATTCCCCCGCGCGCAGAACAGCAGAAGAGCCTGGTCTAGTAGCGTGTGCTGAAAAAGAAAGGCGAAATTGAAGAGCGGCAAAAGTAAGAATAAAGAAGAATAGAAGCGAAGAGAGGGACACAAATTAGCTACGCGCATAAAGAAGCATCTATCAGCCGCGGCGGCGGAGGCCAATGCGGGAGGAAATGGCGGTGAGCAGACTTGTGCGCGTGGAGCTTCGCGAGACGGCGGACGATGGCGGGCGGCGGGAGTGGCTGGCGCTGCGCGGCGTGGTGATGCGGTCGAGGCGCAGGGCAGGCGTGTGGTCAATGAGCACGGAGGCGCAGTGGACGACGCACAGCAGGGCGGCGATGGCGGACGACGCGGTGAGCATGAAGAAGATGATCTGCTGGTACCGGGCGGCATCGAGGACATTGGCGCCGCCCAGGACCCAGCCGGTCATAGCGCCGGGGATGGAAATAAGCCCGGTGATGCCCATGTTGGTGATAGACGGGAGCAGCGCGGCCTTGAGCGCGCGCGCCGTGACCGGCTGGATGAGCTCCCAGCGCGACGCGCCAAAACACATCATCGTCTCCACGCGGTCCCTGTGCGTCTCGAGCGTCTCCATCACCGCCGCCACTCCAATCGACACGCCGATCACGCAGTTGCCGAACAGCATGCCGACGACGGGGATGAACTTCTCGGCCGCGTAGGCCGGCCGCGCGTTGAGCGAGTAGGCGTTGCCGAACAGTGCGACGGAGGCCACGCTGGCCAGCACAAATCCCGCCGTCGACCGGAACATGCCGGGAAACCTCCGCTGCGCCCTCTAGTACGTCACCTCCACCGCCGCCAGCACGCCCATCGCCGCCGTCATCCCGACCACGAGCGCTGCGCTCTGGTACACGAACATGTAGTTCAGCACCATGCTCAGCACCGTCAGCTGCACCACGCACCGGGCCGCTGCGATGGCCAGCCCCCGCGTCAGCCCCAGCTTCAGCCACGCCGACAGCCCTGCGTTGAACAGAAGCACCGTTGCCCCAATCCCCACGTTGCCCAGCGTCAGCCGCGCGCTGCTGTCCTGCTCCGGCGGCCCGTCCCGCGTCGTCCCCCCGGCAGCCGGTGCCGCCATCCACGCGTAGTCGTTGCTGTAGATTGATTGTGCAAGCGTTAGCCCGCTCGCCACCAAAGCACTCATTTTTTATTGTTATACCCACAGACTCGGTGGAACGAAAAAATATAGCTCAAATAGAGATGAAACCCCGCCTTGTACAAAAGAACTATATTGTCGAAAGATGATGTGAAATACTGTGTCGTTTAGAGAAAGAGAAAGAATCCTGGAATTCCTCGTCGCTTGCTTCTTTGTGACCCACACCTCTTACATGCCGAGTTTACGTAGAAGCCTTACAGAATGAGTTCCTAAATTTGTAAGTAAAGTTTAATATGAAATTAATTGCGACACGGAAATGTTGCGATAAAAGGAAACATGTTTGTTCCACCAAGCATGGCATTAAGCTAAAGCACCAACGAGCACATGTTGCAGGCTAAATGCGGGAATGTTCAATCATGAGTTGATATTCCATATATTTCTTGGAAAAGTGATAAAAAACAATCTATTGTCTGCATCTCACTTGCATGCTCAAAAAAAGAAACTAGTAAAACATATATTCTCTCAGCTCTCTTGATAACCAGAGCCTGCTTTCCCGCATGCCAAACTGCTAAGGCTTCCTTTTAGTCGGCTTGGATGCCCCGCTTGATGTTGAAGTGTTTCCACTACTTCCTGACTGTCC